>PNEQ01016671.1:34280-135912 GCA_003012365.1 Medauroidea extradentata
GCCACCTGTTGGTGGAGTTTTGAACTGTCTGAAGCACGGAGCAAGCGATAACGGCCACGTAGAGTCGAGGTCGATGATAGCGTCACATAATTCTCGCGCCAATCCAGTCTAATTATAATGTATGTATGAATGTCAATAAGATCATAAGTAAATATTTTGAAGTGTATTAAATACAGACAGGTCGAGTTCGTCATATGTTATTTCACTAATGTTGTATTCAAATAGGAAAATACACGTAACTACGTACAATAAATCGCTACCAACCATACAAGCAGTAAAGTAACTCTTGTTAGTGGTGATGTATATGCAGTAACGGCTAGTGATTTTTTTCAAAGGTTAAATCTTTAGTGCTCACTTTATTCCGAATGACCTATAATTATCCTATATCATAGAGTAACTTATTAGCACATTAAAGTTTTTGCAAAACAACTTAAAATATGCAAATATTTGTCCGTTACAGTCCCTATTTAAAAAAATATCAAATCTGTCTGTCATCGCTCTTTCAAAACTCCGTTGGTTATGTTCTTATATATTGTCTTACTGGCTATGTTGTCACATCAAGTAAATTACATACTGAATTTCTTGATGTTGCTGTACCATTCTTAGAGCGACGATTTTATGGCGAAAAGATTTTTGCAGCATTTTGTTTCCATGTGTTGTGCACATCTGCTGCTCTGCTACATCGTCTGTGATTGGAATATTTTACTCTCACTTGCCTTGGCAAATTACAGACGTACGGAGTCACAATAATCTCATTCTGATTGGTGTAGTTAAATGAGAAACGTGTTTGAACAAAGACACGCTGCCAGTAACCATGAAGCAGAGCTGCCGATGCGCACGTGAGACACTGAAACAAAGTGGGGCAAAAATATTTTCGCGACGAAATCGTGGCCCTAATCATTATTGCTCAACAATTTGTGTAAAGTCAGCATTTAAAAAATTGATAGAAAATTCGTGAGCTTTGACAAAGAGGCAAGGGATTTAATCATGTTTTTACTTCAACATGCACGTGTTTGGAGTCTGAATTTACATTCAAACATTTTAAAATTTTGCAACCATTATAAATTACGTAATGTTCCTTTCATGAGAGGAAATTTTAGGGGCATTTCATTTTCGCGAAAATATTTTTGTACCAGCTTACTTCAGTGCCATACGTCCACATATAGGTCTTCTTCATGGTCAGAAATTGGACGTTTCAGCTCGAAGCGTCTTGGACTTTTACTATCAACTCGCAAACGTGTGGTGCTGCAATAATTTTGTTCTGAGTGGCGCAGTGAAATGCCGGTAGTTTTCGTGAAAATATTTTTGCATCACTTTGTTTCACTGCCGTACGTGCTCATCTTCAGCTCTGTTTCAGGGTTATTGACAGCGTGTCTTTGTGTAGAGGCGTCACTTATTTGACTGTGCCAATCAGAACAAGGTTACTGTAAAACCACTCGTCTGTAAAACGACTTGTTGGGAAGATCTCAAAGACGCTGAGAGGGCCCGCGGGGTCGAATGGTCAGACCATTCGCTTTCCACCAAGGCGATACTTGCTCGATCCCCGGATTATCGCACGTGGGAATCGCGCCAGACAATGCCGCTGTATGATGAAATACACCTTACCTTGTTGGACGTACAACTGGCCATTCTCTGGAGCAGCAGCCAACAAACATGTGAGGACGACAGAGTTTACACAGGACTGTGGAGTCTAGCCGGCAGGTGACTGAACCTGCGATATTTTCGAGTCCTGACTTCTCATCAAATCACAAGACAGTATTTTGAAGTTTAGTTTGTTGTACAATATGTAGGCGAAATTTTCCGGTTCCTACCCAGGATGCGTGAGAGTTGTTATTCGATCACTCATGTGAACATCAGATAAAGTGTTTTAGTGTTGTGAAATATAACACCAGAGATGTAATTTTTCCACTATATGCCGTTCACGATATAGTGAGCACTGCATAAAGTCTTCTTTCAGCCGTTTTGCAGCCATATTTGCTAATTTTAATATGAAAACTCATGTAATTGAAAACCAGTGTAAACTTTTCAACATATTCAAAAATTAACATCTATTGGTCCAGTATGACATATTTTTAATAATTTACCAGTTCTGCAAAGTGCTCAGATTATTGTGAACAGCCTATAAAATCAAATGCCCCTATACTGATATGATCGCACACATTCCAGCCACAGCGACCCTAACTGACATACGATGACAAGCGTCACAACAGTCAAATATTTTTAATGGACCTATACTTGTAACGAGGTTGCTTCTCACAACATGTAAGTATCGTGTCGGCTTCCTTGTGACTCAAGTACCAAACAGCTTGGGGCGCACCCAAGATTTTTGTTCGGGGGGTGTTAGACAGGGTCGTAGCCGTGTTTTTGGAACATTCCCAAACCTGGGAATGTTATGAAGTAACACCGGTGCCCCCCTCCCAATAAAGCTGTGGTCAAAAATGCCAACCCTGGAAAATTTGGATTTCAAAGTGCAAAGTGGTACTATTTAAGTAGTTCCTGTGGGCGTGGATCTGGAGTTTATAGGCCCTGCGTGCTAAAGTTTTGTTGAATGTATTGGTAGTTACAGTATTATAGTTTTAAATCCTAGGAGTTAAATTTACGCAAGAAGTGTAAGTAAAACGATAATATTACTTTACAGAAAATAATCATTATTTAAACAATGTTCACACTTTTCTGGAGGGGGTGGTGTTTCAACCCCCAAATCCCTCTCCTTTGAGTGCGCCACTGCCATCCAGTCATAAATCATATTTATAGGACCTTCTTGTACGAATGAGATGAGTTTCTGAAAAGGTACTGGCTGCATCGTCAACGACTATGAACCCCTGATTTTCACGAAAAGAGTTTTGCTTTATTTAACGTATTTCAATGCTTTACGTGCACATCTGCATGTAAGCTTCATGGATATTGGCAGCGTGTATCTACGAGGCAAGAGTTTTCATTTCACTGTGCCAATGAGAATAAGGTTACTGCGACACCACTCGTCTGTGATTTACGGGTATAGGATCCCAAGATGCCGAGAGTTAAAAACATCCAATCACTGACCGTGAAGTAGAGCTGCAGATGTTCACATGAGGCACTGAAACTAGCTGGTGTAAAATTGTTTCCGCGAAAATCCAGGTGTATTATCAATGACTTATAGGAATGTGTACATTTCAAGTAATACATTTATTTCGCTTGCGAAGCGTCTACGATCATGGGCAAAATGTGGTTATATTAAGTCAAGGGGTTAGCCTGGGCAGGGCAAAATTTCATCTTAAGGCATTCAAACAGAAATCCAAGTAAGTTTTCGAGTGTCCAGTAAGTCACGAGACCCCTAAATTGCTTGCAGGCTTTTCGAATAACCTGGTAATCGAGAAAACTTGGTCATGTGACTGAGCAAACCTTCTTTACCTCAGCAGGTTACCTAATATAAACGTCTAAGGTGACAAAACAGATCAGCCAGGAGTTCTCAAGGGTCTGTTATTAAACTTCAACGATCAAAAACTACAAAGAGGACACTTTTTAAAAACCCTTTTAGTAAAAACTGGAAAATTTCGCAAACAAATTATTAGACGCGTCTCGAAGAATCCTGAGCCTGTAAAACCCTGTAAGGAAAGACGTACTGAAAATCGTGCTACCAGGTCCGGGTGAAATGGCTCGCCTGCCTGGCTGATTTAACTTCGATAGTTATTTGCGCAGAATTTCTCCAGATAGACGGCACCTTGAACTGAGGGAATTTTCCAACGTAATTTTCCGATCCTTCTAGTAAAGTTACACTATCAGAAAATTTATATAATAATAAGTACTGTTAAAAATAATTAATAATGACATATTTGGTTCGGAATGAAGCAAAGAGTTACCACAGTCATAGCTGTTGCTGATGCGAATCAGTTATCTCAAAATTTCTCACATTTATTCCACCGAGCATTTATATCCCGGACAGCTCAAATGTTTCCCTCCAGGGAACAAAAGGGGCTATGTAAAGAGCTGAGAGTGCTCACAAACTACTCGAGCAGTCAAATCACGTTTCCTCGAAGACAGATTGTGAAAATAACTTTCCCAGCTGTTGTGCACGGCGTGTGATTTGTGGCACGACGACATGAGCTGCCATTTCAATTTGTCGTTAGCCGAGGACCGCGGTTGAATGACCCCAAAGTCCACCGGGTGAACGTGTTCCGGACAAACTTAATCCCGTATCAAATCTAACACGCACGCGGACACATATGTTCAAGGGGGGCGGAAGGAGAAAGGTGTGGAGGTGAGTAGGAGAGTAGGAAATTCGCCCGCCCGCTACTTTGACTGTAGGCCACTCACCTAAAGTACTTTCTAATGCATTCACAACTTTCAACATCCAGAAATATGTACATTTACACACACATTTATTCGTACATATGAATAAACACATAGCCTATACATGCACCCAATATTTTATGGTCATGTGGATCGATAAAATTAATACAAGTATCGGATTAAACAATAAATACATATATACACAATGCCATACAGTTTTATTACCTTTCAGTGTAGTGTTAAAGTTATCTATCTACATTTCTGAATAAAATGTTGTTTCTGTACGTTGCAAAGTTGCTGTCATTTTTAATCTGGGAGAAAATTCTGGGGACACGCACATTTGGGAAGAGATTCTTTTTAATATTCTCATTTACTGCTCGTCTAGTAACATAGCGAAGCCGGAAACGAACTAGTGTACAGACCATCAGGAGTTGTGTGGAAATAGTTTAATATAGTTTAATTATGTCAGTCGACGAATATTGGATACAATTTTCTTTAAATAGCCAATTGTGGATTCCATATTCTCCCGGGTTCAATATCCGGGAAGGGAGGTCAATATTTACAGTCGCCTCTCTGGGTTCAGGACTAGGTGTTGTGTTGTCCCCTCGTCTCCATACTGCGGACGGCAATGGCGAACCACAGCAGAATCACTTCGGAGGAGGTCGACCGTCGTGGTTTCCATCAGCCGGCGCCCTCCGTGGTTCTAAACATGCCTTCGGGCACAACACCCATCATCACCATTTGAGGGGCTGAGATTCATAGTGGTGTAAGTCACAATTATTTAATAGTGTTGTTTTTATTAATATTATTCACATTTCCCAAAAGAATATTCTGTAACAAATGTTTCACTTTTAACTGAATTTACGAATTCCAATCGCATGTTGCAAGAATGTACTGCATTTTGCATGTGATTAAAAAAATTGTTTAAAAATAAACTATTTTGACTGACACCACTATAAATAGAAGCCCAACATTTCATGAAGGTGGGGACGTATTGATCAAGCCAGGTTTGCCATAAATTTAAGAACGAACTTACGCTACAATGTACTTTATATGTATTAGATATAGTCCAGAAATGTTCGTGAACATTTTTGCACCAGCTTGTCTTAATGCCTTACGTGCACATATGTACCTCTAATACATTGTTTTTGGCAGTATGTATTTGTGCGAGAAAGGTCACGGTCACACTGGATACAGAACTACTTCCGTTAAACGTGTTCAGTTTTATGGAGAGGTTACAAGAGAAACGAACGAGTTCAGATCGCATTCTCTTCTCGTTCAAAGTAAACTGGTTTCATATGTAGTTTCGAACGACATATCTTCGACGCTTCTCTCCTATTGGCTGCTTGGAGTAACGATCTGTGTCAGAAACATGGCTGATTTTTGGTCCGTCATTTTGCACTCGTTAAATAATATTAAATTTTAGGTGTAAAATAATTATAACAACGTTACACACAGCAGCAGCATTGCAGTTGGATGCAATATGATAGTTAAAAAGTCACAAATGTTGAGTGTAGATGTGACAGTAATAATATATAGTTAGGGACCCCTGTTTTTCGCGAAAAGAATTTTGCCCCACTTTGTTTCCATGCCTTACGTGCACATCTGCAGTTCTGCTTCGTGGTCAGTGATTGGATATTTTAACTCTCGCGAGCCTTGGGATTCTACCGGCAAATCACATACGTGTGGTGTTGCAGGAACGTTATTGTAATTGGCTCAGTCAGATGATGTACGTCACTTTACACATACATGCTGTCAATAACCATGAAGCAGAATTGCATATGTGTACGTAAGGCACTGAAACAAAGTGTGGCAAAATTCTTTTCGAGTAAAACAGGGGTCCCTATATATAGTACATTTCAGGCTCCAAATTTGTTGACGTTATAAATTTCATTGTTTTTTTTTATTAAGTCGTGTAATCTCGCAAACATGTTTAGCTTTTAAACACGATCTAACATGGCTGTCGAACGTATTTAGAGGAACAGGTTTAAGACCTCTAGTGTGACCGCGGCCATAGTCACTCATTCGACTGTGCCAATCAGAATAAGAGTACTGCGACACCACACATCGGGGTTTTAGGGGTAGAACTCACAGTCGCTGAGAGCTATAACATCCACTTACTGGCCTGAAAATGTCGCGGGTTCAACAACCTGCTAGCTGGAATCCACAGTCCTGTGTAAACCCTGTCCTCAGCTACTTGTTCATTGGCTGCTGCTCCAGTGAATGAACAGTTGCACGTCTGACAAGGTAACGCGGAAGTCCGTATGGGAGTTATCATACAGGTTTGCTATTGGTCCAGAGATCTTCAGGGCGAGTTTCATAAACTATGGCTCAGTCACATGTACTGGATTTGAAAATCTAACGTCCCTCATATTAATTCGCGAAATTTCCGGTCGCTAGTCTTAGGGAATCTTGATAACGCAGTAAAACGATAGGACAACCGCTGAAGTTTCATAGAAACGAGCTTACAATGGAAAGACTGTTTGCAGGTTCAGTACCTTGCACTTAAAGCTGATGCTGTATCCAGTGTGCATGCTTGGATCGCCCGTTCTACTTCTCAAGGCCTCGGGCACTTTCACATAACCAAACAGCTCCTTTGAAGTGCATGAAATACATTGGCGATATCGTGGTTGATTGTAAGGGGGGGGCATTGTTTCTGGCTGGATTGGTGTAACCTTATTTACCACCCAAACCAAAATGTTGAAGTCCCACCCATGAAGCCCAGCTTATTAGATACGACGTGAAGAACCCTGGGCCAAGTCAGTGAACCAACCAAGAGTTCAGTCTAGTCTGCAGGTCACAAAATTTTCCTGTCCCTAGTTATAACAAAACAAGCTCTAAACACTTCAAGTACAGAAATGATAAAAAAAAAACATTACCTATTTGCAATATATTAAGCTATACAGTATTAGAGAATAGAACATTTCGCGATTGGACTTCAGAATAACCTACATTTTAAACGTCAATACGTTCTTTTGATACCTTCGATTGAATAATGAGTTGTAAGCCACACTTGGTTGCACTCTGTGGCAGTGAGAACATTGCAAGAAAACAAGGCCAAAATCTCATTGCGGTCAGTTATTGTGTGGAATTGTCTACTCACTAAAGCAATAGCCAATGGACAAAGAGTCGGGGCTTGAGTATACACAGGGTAAGTGGACATTGACCTTGCGAAATATTCAAACGCCTAACTGTAGTGTAGGACTAAAGAAATTAATGCACTGTATTAACACAATAAGAGAACAGGAAATATCTAGATTTTCTCGAATTAATTTGAACAGACGTTACATTTTCAAACTGTTATATACAAACACATCACAGGGTGTTTCATAAATAGGGGGACAAACTCCGCATGCATGTCCCTCACGAAAAACTGTGATGAAAACATGTGTACTTTTCACCTAAACGCAATATTATGGGAATTTTAAAACAGTATTTTCCCAAAATATCGGAAACTAATTGACATAAAAATGCAATATTTTCAGCATTGCTTAGTGCTATTGGAATCTGCAAACCAACAACAAATGCTATGGTTGATACCTTCCACCCTTCTGAAAATAGCAAGGGTGGCTACCCTCTAATTGCATACAACTTTTTTACCGTCAGGATTTTCGAACATCTGAAGATGGTTTATTGGGTAATGATACCTGTCTAACAAAATAGATCCTCTTGTTGCAACATTCTAGGACTCGTTGTTTTCTTTCAAATCCCAAATGAAGATACAGCGGTAGGGTTTCAGAAACAAGTGATTAATTATGGTATCGTGAGTTAGAAACATGTAGGTAACATTGAATGTGCACCATTGAGAATTAAAAATACACAACAAAATACACATGAACGCACTATTGCCTATACTGTATGCTGTGCATCTTACGTGCAAAACACACGACTTAGGAGCATTCTTAATTGACGATGTGCAAAAAAAAGTGGGTTTGGATGGAAACCCATCACATGAAAAGGGATAGGTAGAAACCCCCCTGAGACCTTTAAAATACATGTGTTTTATTCCACAAAATGTAATCTACTATACAAGTTTACTAGACAGCCATCTTGTGTATCGCTGTACATGACACTGTATTCGACAATGGAAAATTAATGTGTTTTGGTCCAAAAAAGTTCTAATTCTGTAGATGCTGTACGTACAAGTATATTTTAGTATCAAAGAGTGTTAATTGTAGTGTGAAAACTTAAGGCATTAATTTTTGTTTGACATGTATGGAACAATTTCCATTCCAACAAAAAAAATCCTCACAAAATTAAGCATTTTTTGTTTTTTAATGTACGAATGGGGCGTCGCCGCAATTTTGCATAATACGTAATTTTCATATGGTTTGTGTAATGGACACAGGTGTACAGAATGTGTGACATGAAACACCAAATAATACCCTATTTTGGACAATTAAGGGTTGCAAGCTTATGTTGCCAAACGTACCGGTAGTCCATCAGAATTGACGTATGTAGCAATCGATAAGAAGTACATAAATATTACCTTACAAGACTTCTTTTTACTTACCCTGGGTAGCTCAAAAAGGTTCGCACCTAATGCAAGACATTACATCAACAACGTTACATGTTTATTCCTTGGCCATTCTGTGACACACGGCATAATCATTAATGTTTGGTACAATGTTGCTAAGCGACGTAGGCAAACACTACATGAAATGTTCAAAATGACCACCCCGTGCACCTACACATACACGAACACGCCTTCTCATGGATCTGCGAACACGTCCAAAAATGCCTGGTTGACCACGGACCGTTTCACATGCTTCAAAAATCCGATGACGTTAACATCTTTGCATCTTCTATCGGAAATGCATAGACAACACTCTTAATATGTCACCACAAACAAAAGTGTTTCACCTGGCCCGCGTGTGCTGCTTCACATTAGTGTCAACTAACACTTCGCTGATGTATAGGAAACGTTCACAAACACTCTGCAGAAGACACCAGATTGGAACCCAGTAAAGTGTTCGCGTAAGCAGCACACGCGGGCCAGGTGGTACACTGCTAACTGGACACAATTAATTGCTACACGAGCGCAACGCCTAGCAGTCACAGATACAGCGATGTGTAGCATCTGTGATACCATATGTTCAACTTTGGTCACCAATTTTGAGGTGTTTCCCGACTATTGCGATTCCAAGTGTCTTATATAAAATTTCTTTTCTTAGTGTCGGCTATCTCGCTACAGGATGATTTAAACGTCATTCATTAACATCCTGTATATATGCGTTACTTTTTTATTCATGAACCTTGTTCTCACTTTGTATGAAAACATCCACGGACTCCCGCGGTACTTCTTCAGGCGTGCAACTGGTAAGGACACCTGATTTTCAATAAAATATTTTTGCACCAGCTTGTTTCAGTATATTTTGTGCACATTTACATCGCTGCTTCACGGTTATTGGCAGCGTATCTTTGTGCAGAGATGTCTCTTGTGTCAGTAATAAGAAGGTTATTGCGACATCACACGTCTGTAATTTGCTGTTAAAACCCCCAATACCTGTGAAAGTATAAACATACAATCACTATAACCACGAAGCAGAGCTCAGATAAGACACTGGAACAAGATGTTGCAAATTTCATTTCGCGGAAATGGGGTGTCCCTAACAACTGGCCATACGCTGTAGCAGCAGCCAAGGAATAAGTTGCGGAGGGCAAAGTTTACACAGGACTGCAGGTCGTGAATCCGCGACATTTCCGGGACTCTTATCATAATGTTTGAAACATACGACAAAAATAGCTGACTTCTATTTGCTGCAGCGAGAGGTTATCGTGCCGCAGAGCAGGAGGTATAGGTCGTTCGGGATAAAGTAAGCAGTAAAAATTTAACCACTGAAAAATATCACTATATGTTACTGCATATAATGCAACCTTAACTATAGTAGTTTCCTTACTGCTTGTATGGTCGGCAGCGAAATTACGCCACATAATTTCGTGTATTTTCCTATTTCAATATAATAATACTGAAACAAAATCAACCTATATAGACAAACGAGTATTTCATGTAATTAATAAACTTGTTTTTATAACATTATAATTTAGGCTGAACTCGCTGAAAGAGTACTCTCTCGTCCACTCTTGACGTTACAGAGAATACTTTCTACTGTCCCAACTCAAAAGGAGAGTGTGCGACAGAAGAGTGAACGAGAGTGAACGACGATGTTTCCTCGCTGCTCACTCGTTTGTTTATTGTGTAACAGCCATATTGACCGCGTCGAAGTCGAGGACACAACAAAGGGTAGATTTCCCAATTCATTTCAGAGTGAGCGAGAGTGGCCGAGAGGGAGAGTGTACACACTCTTGAATTGAGACACGACCATAGTTTCCTACCGACTGCACAATTTATCTTACCCACGCAAACATACAGTGCCGTTTGCCAGAGAGAATCGACATTTCCCCTAGTTTGCGTTACGCGCGGAAAGATACGAATTGGCTGAAAATAGAACTTAAGCACGGCTTTTTTTGAGTGCTCACATTATCCCACGCCGCAGCTCCGCGTCTGTTACGGTCAGTTGTTCTGAGCCATGTGACAGTGGCTGTATGACAGAGGTCACGGGGTTGCCTACCTTCGCGGCGCTGAGGGCGGACTACGGCGACAGTCGTACGGGTACATGTCGCCCTAATGGAGGCGCGCGAAGCTAATGGACTGGCCGCGGACCTGATATGGTATTCAGGAATGTCGCCGCCCACCAACTTTCCCCCCTCCCCTTTTTTCCCATGGCTACTCGCGGGACTAGGGACTTTAACTGCTCTTACTTAATGGCTTTCAAGTGCTTAAAAACTGTTTTCTGTAGTTTTCTTAAACTTTATAGATATGTGATATTTTGTCAAGTACTAACGTTAGAAAAGTATTGAAAACGAGCAACAGAACTTTTATTTATTTATTATGTTAATTATGGGAGCGTAAATTTTTCATACTGAATAATCAAGGCCGGATTTACCTTTAGGCCAGCTAGGCCCGAGCCTAGGGTGTAACTTACATAGGAGCTCACATTTAGTGAGGAACAAATGTGAAAAATTTGCATCACTGCTTTTAAAAGTGCCAATATAGCTACCAGTATAATTTTAAATAGCTATATTTGTGTGTGTGTGTTCAATGTTATTTTTTATTATTACCGTTACTGCTCTTGTAAGTAATTATCAAATAACTACACTAGAGTTTAAATAAATAATCATTGTGACATTGGTTTATATTATACATAGCGAGAGAACAGAAGAGAGTAAATTCATTGGCCCCTGTGTGTAATACAAACTCGGAAATTGTACTCTGTTGCCATTTTGTCACAAAGGATATTATAGATATCAGTAAAAGATAAAGACGCCCATTTTATGACAAAATTTAAATAAAAGTACCTAGTAAATAGATAGAATCCTGATTGAAGGCGTACAAATTTTATTTCGGATAAATGTCTTCGTGAAGTTGTTATTACGCCCTGAAACACTTTAACAAGTGTTTGCTAACGTGGCTGATTATTATTATTTATTTTTATTGCACAATAGTCGATGTTAATGAGTTCATAAAATTGTGTTTAAAAAGTCACAAGAATAAATTTTACAATTTGTTTCATTCATTATTTATTTTATCACATTTCGATATGAAGTCACAAAAAAATCATGAAAAATACATATCAGAGAAAAAAATTGTCATTTAGAATTACTTATTTTCTGCCAATAGTTCGATACAAGGAGGTTTGACTAAATTTTTGCTCGACACGATACATATATTACCTAAAGTTGAAACAAAATAATATATTTTAATGAAGAATTGTTAGTTTTGTATACGATACTTGTGAGTATAGTTTTCTGTTACAAAATAATTTTATCTCGCCCAGTTTTATCATATCGGTGAGTCATAGTCAAAATGTCCGCGATACGCTGCCACGCAAGTAGTGAAAACTAACTTAAATAAAATAATTCACGGTTGACTAACATCCCTTGAGCTGCGTAATAAACCATTTATAAACATACAATGTAACATTTTTAGTTTTTTTTTTTTTAAATTTCAAAAGTACAGAAAAAGGTTTAAAACTCAGCAAACAAATACAGTTAACAGGGAACTGTTTTTATCACATAGACCATAACATGTCATTTAAATACGAATTATGTCACTTAAGAAAGTCAAATGGTTTTTAATATTTGCATGATAGCGTAATAAGCACAATTGGACGCACCGTTACGAGAACTCTACGAGAGCTAAACTTGTTTCGTAAGACGAAACTTTACTCACTAATTCATAAAAAATATAAAATTATTATTTTATCCAATTTGAACACAATTAAGGGCTCTGCCTACCTGAGAGAGTGGTTGAGTAAGTAAGCAAGGATAGGGATTTACATGCTAAATTATATTCGACGATGCTCAATCATGTATAATGATGCCGCTTTCGGGTGGAAACCATTTTCTGCACTGAGAAGAAAAAATATTGCTATAAAAATAAAATTATAGGAAAACACTTATGAGATTACGTTTCCTTCTTTTTTATTTTTTTAAATAATGAAAATACCGATTTGCTCACAGTTTTGAGGGTAGGTATTTAAAAAAAATGCCTTAAAAATCCTATAGCAATGTGGGCCGCGCCAAGATGAATAAAAAATGTCAGTGGTGGCATATAAGCTATATCGAATATAAACTAACGCGTATACTCGAATCTCTGCTCTCGCCAGATCTCTACTGAAGGTAGCGCTTTTAAGAGGGCGTGGTACATAATTCAACGCTAAAAGCATAAATCTACAACACTGTAGGTTTCTTGAAGTAAATTTGCGAAAATTAAACAATAGCTATCCTAGACAATAGTTTTAGCCAACGTTTTAAACAAAATCGTTTCCAGTGTTTCGAACTTCTGAGGCACAAGCTCTGACGCCGGAACCTCGTGCATTTAACTGCGGTGCAAGAGATCACGCGTAACTAATTAGTAATTTTGGATAAATATTTACTTATAAAGTTGGCAAATACCATTATCTAGGATTGTCATAGAGTACTTTATCCATATTGGCTTCGAAAAAAGTACAGAAATCAATTGATGATTTCAGCGTTTATTTATCTACCACGCGCTCTTAAGGATGTTCAATTGAGTTTTATATAAAAATTTTATATTTTTGCGAACTAGTGTTTTGTTTGAAGACCATTCTTGTAAGTTCAGTTTCCTCTTACGAAACAATGTAAGTTCGCTCAGTTTTCTCATAACGGTGTGTCAAAGTCAAAATTTAAGTGTTGCACTGCCATGTAAACAGTGTCAGAGTGACATGCAAATTTTACCTTAAATGCGACGTTATGATAAAGCTAACTATGCGAGCTAAAGTTATACCGTAAGAGGAAACTGTACTCACAAGTACTGTCTATGAATATAACACTATTACATTAAAATATAAAATTATGATTTGATACCACTTGAGCACTCTTAAAAAGTATCAAATTTTTACGTCTTCACTGGTATAGTCTAGTGACAATCAGGAGAACACAAGTTTTTTTCTTGCGGGTGAGGTTAATTCTGCTCTAAGTTAAGGACGATGATATGGTTCCGTATGGGAAAGATTGATGAGGGAGAATTTTTCGACGTTAGTTGCACTGGTTTAGGTAAGGAGTCGAATTTCCAAACTTTGTAGTTAGTTTATTACCCACGTCTCCACATATACAAAGTTTCGACGCTTACCTCGCCTACAATAGCTGTGATGCAATAACAAACGTATCAGGACTGTGTTTGATGTCTATCTTATCTTGTTATAAACTCGCCAAATTTTTCTGTCGCTACCCGTTTCAGGTGTATTGAGACAACAAGATGCAGAACCACACTTTAATGTACGATCATTAATCGTGGTCAACCTTGAAACTAGCTAATTTGGACATTTGAGTTGAAATAACCAAATTCAGTAAAAAAACTTCCCACATACGGAAGTCCCGAGCCAATAAAAATATAATTCTCATGCAATAAATTTGCCGTAACCGACTTTTAAGTAAACAATTTTTTTCTGACGATCTGCCCGAGGAGTAGAAAAGTCTGCAAATTTATGACCTGCGAGGGCCGACGACAGGATTTCCGGGCCCCTATACTAGTGAATCTTCAGGCCTCCTAGTCATGCCAAATTATTTCCTCCCTCCTTTAATTTTGTCTCAAATTGACATATAACACTGTTAATAATACTGAGTGAGATGAAGCATGACCAAACGAGGTGGAGCACTGATGAAACACTCGCCCCGTATTCGGGTGGACTCTGATTGGATTCCCGACGCCAGCCATCTCGATTTATGTATCCCATGGTTTTCTGAAATCACTCCTGGCGTATGCTCTGAAGGTTTGTAAATATTGGCACAGCCCGATTCCCTCGTACTTCTACCGAAGCGCTGAATATGTTAGAGGGTTGTGTATAACTTCAATAAACAAAAAATATACTGAATAATAAAACAATTTTGTTTGTTCACGTAATAAATTATTTTTTTTTTATTTCTAACCCTTTTGATCACTTCCCATTTTGCATTTGACACTTCTGCACCCCGACCCTCTCCGATTTTTTTATCGGTAGTCCCAGCCAGTGCTACCATATCGTTGGATCGTATACAGCTACAGACTAAATACAGATGCAGACGTTAAATGACGTGCCGGTTCAATTGATAGGGTAAGCTTCCCGATGACGTTGATAACAACTCCGTGTATGTTTGTCTCCTGCATGTTACGGCAGGTTTCCTATTGGCCTGGCTGCCGGTGCCGGCTAGCAGGGCAGCCACCTTACGCTGATTGGCGGTAGACTTTTCCGTCATGTTGCTGTCCAGCGAAATTTTCTTTACTGGCGTGTGTGACTGAGTTTGCCTTCCTACCGGTTATTTCACTTCTGTATTCCTAAATATTCTGTGGTACGACTGTAGATCGCTGGATCTGGTAGTTTTGCTTGTGCGTTCATCGTTATCCTTTAACTTTAATAGCGATTAAACCGTGAACAAATTACCAATTGTTATGAACCATGTAACCGTGGTTATAACACAGCGATCAGTAATCAGACCACCCGGTTAGGAAGTCCATAATATTAAACATAAGTTGCTGCAAACTGCACGATAAAACTCCCCACTCCAACAGCGGTACGAGTTGCCACACAGGGCACGATAAAGGGGCGTGACACACTACCTACGAGGTCTGTCTGCCCCATATTGTCGTCAGGACCACTTCACTACCAAGATGTACCACGACGTCCAGATCTACGACGTGCCGATCGCCGTGGACGTTTCCTTACATCAGCCTCGGCGTCATTAACAAGTTGGGACTGTCATCATAGTAACTAAATTGAGTGGCTCATAAGTAATCATAAATGTATAATTATGACTCTAACTATTTTTGCCTCCCTCCGTAAAGAACATCGTAAAAATAATGTAATAGTTTGTATATATTGTAAATTAAGGCCGTACCTGATATTTAGACTGCGAGTCTCACTTATATTGTAAGAATCCCTCATTATACTGTACGTTTTACGGAATACTATAACCATCACTAAACAACTAAAAAGTAGACTTTTTCCGTAAACGTAACACAATGAACAGATAGCCGAGGCTCAAGAATACACAAACTAGTAGAGCCCACTGCAAGCTACTGAGATCGTAAACTTTTCCTACCACTATTATATGCGAGATTCAGTACGTCCAAATACAGTAGAGATTAATAGTGGATAGAGACCGGTAAAAATTCGCGGGTTCCCTGAGTTGTAGGCTAGCCTCCAAGAATTTATGTAAAATCGTGCAGAGAGCAGCTGTTGATTAGCTGCTCACACAGTGAAATGGTCCTGTATTCAGTTACAGTTTTATTATTGGCTCAGCTACTTCCAGAAAGAGTTGAGTAAGTCAACGGCCAATTGTGAACGTGATACAGGCCTACAGTTGCTTGAATTCTAGCTTGCGCCTAAACGAAAACACGAAATTTTCAGGTCTCTAATAATGGACTCTGGCTACCGGTCGTAATAGCTGTACATGCTATCCATATTATTTAGGACCTTAGACCGTTAACATGACAATCATAAAATGATAAAATTTTAGGATGTAAAAGAAAAGTAACTGTAAAACCAATAATTTCATAATCACAATTTGTTAGAACTACGTTTTATAGAAACAAATATTGTAAACAATACAACGAAGTAGACCAAGCAGGAATTTAGTGCTAAGTTACGAGGCTAAATTTCAGCTTGAATGTTTCAAAGAGTAATCCAAGTAGTAGAGTTATCAAGCAGACAGTGTCATCATATTCTGGATTTATTGCAGGCTTTTAACATTAACCTTGTAATCGATCGAACCCTGGCCATGTGACTGAGCGTAGCTACCTAACCGCGACATACAGCCACCTTCTATGTTTCATAATTCAGCCGCCTGTGTAGAGCTACTGCGAATGTCACCGTAGTTTCAAATATACGCACCCAAGAAGAGATCTGATGTTTAGTAAACAGGACCAGGTCCGCTCAGCACGAACAGGGAACTCGACACCTGTCCTTGCCACCAAGCGGTGTGCAGAGCTTCGACAGTTTCAAGATTATTCGAAAACTGTTCACCGCGCATGAGTGATGTCCACATAGGAATAGCATTCAAAGAACGTTACACACGTGTGTATACCCATTACAGGTTCACCCCTACTCACTGCAGTATTTTTCTAGCAACCTTTTTAGGTATGTAAACCTCGGCGAGGAATCTGTGAAAAGGTATTTGCGTGAACAATACGCCTTTATGTTAAATATTACGTCATAAAATTATAGGGTCGTCACTGAATGTCTTAGAGGCGAGTTGTAGATGAGAAGACAGCGCGCCAGTTCAGTGCGCCTAGAGGCTAGGAGGAGGCGTGATGCGCGCACTGTGTCGTCCTTATGGTTTCCGCACTTCTAGATGTCGAAGGCGCAAAATACATTCACCCACTGTAGTTAATAGCATAGTTGAATACTATAATCATATATGTAAACACTAAATTAAACATTTTGAAGGAAGTCTTCGCTGCAAAATAATTTTGTGGTTGTCACTATATTTTAACAAAATGTTTTTGTAATAACCACAAAATAATTTTGTGATTGTCACAATATTTTAATGGTGTCAAGAAAATATTTTTATGGTGACCGCAAAATATTTTTTGCGGGGTAAATACGCACAAAATAATTTGTAGCTACCAAAAAAATTTTTTTTTCCGTGTAGTTTGTCACAACTTACGTGAATATTCAACTCATTACTGCGTAGTTTTTCTCTTTTACGTAGTGAGAATTAGTTATTAATGTATACTTCCGGGTTCTAATGGTGACTGCCCAGCAGATATTGCTCGTTTGTTCTCTTTTCACTTATACGTTTCGCAATAAAATATGTTTGAATATCAGAGAAGTATTTAGATGAATATTCGCTTGGAACTGTTGAAAATCACTTCAGATTTAAATTAATTTTTGTCAAATTAATTTGTAACATCAATATAATATGAAACATAGTCGCAGTCAATAAATCTGTCCAGAAAACGGTCGAAGGGGATTCCTAAATAAATGTAAAAAATGTGAACCAATTGCTCCTGAAATGTCCATCGACATGAGAGAATGAAATTTTGAGAGTCATTAATTTAACGTTGGCAATAGTTAAGAACCCACTTCGGCTATGTTCGGCAAAAATTGGCACAGATAACATTCTCAGTTTTTAACACTGAGTCACGACCCTGCTCTTACATGTTCGTTGTATTGGAGTTCGCCGCCGTTCATTGGTAGCTCGCCCTGTTGTCACTTCTCTGTTGTAACTTCTTCTGAGTCAGAGACTGGCTGGAGCACGCGACGTTGCCGTTATCACACTCTTGCTCCCAGAGACACGCGCCCACATCGCCACTTGTTTATACCATCACGGCTACGAAACGCTCGAGAAGAAACATTAAAAAAAGATAGTAACATGTAGGTGATACGAGGGATACACAGCCAAAACTAAATCGTACAGATGGTACCAAACAGACAAAAATATAATGCTTACAAGTGAAAATTATTTTGCTGTATTTCGTAAATACGCGCACACAACCAAATACACGGTAACGAAATATGACCTTAATATATTCGAAAGAGCAGGTGCAGTACACTGCCACAAACTCACGTGTAGCGAAACTTCTTAGGATTTCTCTAATTTCGAACCTTATTTTTAATTCATTATTTATCCACCCCATCGTACAAAAAAAAAATCATTCCGACCGCTGTCTTGCTGAGATTCAAAAAGGCAACTACTAAAATCAAAGATGACTTCCCAAACCGAACACTGCATAAAATGTTCATTCCGAGTGTTCCGTTATTGCTTTGTTGAAATATATATAATTAAAGAATTTTGACGCCAGAAATAGTCATTAAATGTAAATATATCAATTCTGAGATATCTGAAGACAAACTAAGTGAGACAATTAGTAGTTGTTAAGGACGTTGGACCCGTAAAAATTCATCATTTTATGTTTGTGCCAAACACTTCAACTTTTATACATCAGATAACATATCATTTTCCCAAATAAAAAATATTTAGGTCCCATAGTAATGGGATCACAAAATTGCAGTTACGGCGTAGCCAAAATAAAAAATAACAATTAACTTGCAGAAACAAGATAATTCATATTTATACTAAATTATATGAGCTAATTCAAGATACTTTTGTAAACACAAAGGGGTACATTTTGTATTTTTTAAAATTTGATGAAAATGAGTAAATTTTTGCATAACTTTGACTTTTGGCTACTACTGAAATTTTTAAAACTAACTTTTATCAAACAAGTCTTAAAATGTGTTGATAGG
Organism: Medauroidea extradentata; assembly: GCA_003012365.1. Lineage (NCBI taxonomy): Eukaryota > Metazoa > Arthropoda > Insecta > Phasmatodea > Phasmatidae > Medauroidea > Medauroidea extradentata. Next base: position 53,300 of record PNEQ01016671.1, read on the forward strand.
CTACACTGACTTTCAGTTCCTGTAATTTTGAATTCGTTATTTAATTATAATTTTTTTAATTTGGCTACACCGCAAAGGCCATTTTGTTACTTTGGTGAGTAATTATGCAAAAATTATGGCGCCTATTTTTTTATTTGGGGAACTGACATGTTATCTGATGTGTAAAAGTTGAACAGTGTTTGACACAAATATAAAAAAGAACTAAATTTTACGGATCCAACGCCCTAACCGCAGCCTTCCACTAAAAATAGCTTGAGTATGACCTAGATATTATTTTTAATAATCCTCTTCTCTCACGTAATAAGTACCCTGATGTTGGCCACTGGCTGAAATTTCAGAGTGATTTTATGTGAGTTCTGAAAGACTGGATTCAGTTTCTTGGACGTACTCCATTGCAAATTGAATGACTGTCAAAGGAAACTAAACAAATAAAAGAAAATCATAAAATACGCAGAGTATGCTTTAGTCAGCAAGATACATACACAACATGAAATTCCAAAATGGAATCGGGTCAATTAAAAACAAGGAACAGACAATAAATGAAAATAATAACAAATAAAATAAAAACCAAGTAACGTGCGACACAACGATGAGACGAAACAAAAAAACAGTAGATATCAGACACAAACAGAAAAATAACAAAAAGACACAACAAATAGACGAGACAAAACGCAACAGATATCAGACATATACAGAAAAGACAAACGACAGAATGAAGAGACGAAACAAAACACAGTAGTTTTCCAGACAGACAGTTTTACGACGTTTCGGGAACTGGAATCTGTTCCCGTCATCAGGTAGACACACAGGGTTCAGGAACACGAGTGCGACTGACAGTCATTCAATTTGCAATGGAGTACATCCAAGAAACTGAATCCAGTCATGCACTCCCATTGCACAGTTCTTTCAAAGATCAGTACTGAAAGAGTCTTATAAATGCCCATAAAACCTCAGATACATTCACGTTGATATTTCCATCATCCATATGTCAATTTTTCTTCAACTTTTCTCTCCGAGAAGTCACCTTATTGGCCGACAAATGATTGGTACGCTGTGTCGAATATTTTAACACGTGCTAACCACACGTGACGATATTATAGGGTGTCTAAGTCGTCTCTAGTAGTAGTCATCGGCGTTGCAACTCTACCAAAGATAATCGTTTTAACCGGACTTTGATCTGTTCTACTGCAATGGCTTTCCTTGATTCACTTGTCTGTCGTATATGCATGCAGATCAGGGAGAGACATTGTCGTATAAGAGTTAAGAGCTGTGTTAAAACAACCCTTGTTGACAGGATTGCCACATCGAAAAAACGCGGCCTTGTGTTAGAGACGGCTGTGTTAGAGATCATTAGCTCATTTTGCTCAGGCATGTATTTTTAGGTCTAGCGATATATTTCTATCGCAATATGAGGGGCTGAGATTCATAGTGGCGTAAAACGCGAGTATTCAGTAGTGTTGTTGTTATTCATAGGTATTATACGTATTTCTCAAATGAATCTTCTGTAACAAACCTTGCACGGTTAACTGAAATTCCTGATACCATTTGAGTACTGAAAAAATGTATTGCATTCAGCACGTGTTTACAAAGAATCGTTTACGAGTAAACTATTTTAACTGCCTTACATCACTATAAATCTAAGCAGCTCATACGTAAAATAAGGTAATATCATCCATAGGGACCCCTATTTTCGGTGTAGAGATTTCTGCACCAGTTTGTTTCAGTACCTCGTGTGCACGTCTGTAGCTCAACTTCGTGGTAAATAATTGGATGTTTTTAACTGTTACGTGTCTTAACGTTTTTATAAATATCACAGACGTGTGGCATCGCAGTAACCCCATTGATATAATCAAACAGAAAAGTCTGTCCACAAAGAAGTGAAAATATTTTGTCCATCGCTCTAAGGTTTTGAGCGCTAAATTATGGGGTTGGGAAAACTAGAGATCCCAGAGAAAACCTGCCGACCAGCGGCATCGTCCGGCACGACTTCCATAAGCGAAAATCCGGGGACCGACCTTACCGGGAATAGAACCGGTTCGCCTTGGTGGGAAACAAGTGCTCTAGCCACTGCGCCAACAGCGGACCTCTCTGTTCACAAAGACATGCTGCCAATGACAAGGAAGCAAAACTGCAGATGATGATATAACGATTTGAAGCAAGTTGGAGCAGAAATCTTTTAGAGAAATCAGGGGTCTCTAGTTATTAACTACTGTAATAAGACAAATAAGTAGCTCAACAAAATGTGTGCCGTACTCTCGAATACAAACCTATACATGTACAAAACGTAAAATAGACATACATGGCGTGAATCACAGCTTCAGACTACATGCAAGCGTACTTGGTTCTGTTTTCCACTGAAGCGGGGCGATTCGTCTCTCAATTATGAAAGTGAGGTCATCGCCGATTTACGGCGACGAAGTGTAGATAGTCCACGCAGTGCATCTAGACGCGACGCGGCTGTTAGCTTCTTCGTGGTTGGTTCGGGTGCCGCGGACTGCCTCGCATTATACCAATGCCACAGAACACTTATACGTAGAGACCTGAAAAATTCGCGTTTTCTTTTAGGCACAAGCTAGATTTCCAGCAACTATAGGTCTGTATAACGTACATTATTGGCCGTTGACATACTCGACACTTCCTGGAAGTAGTTGAGCCAAATAACAAAACTGTAACTGAATACAGGCCCATTTCACTGTGTCAACGAGCAGCTAATAAACAACTGCTGTCTACACGATTTCACATATATTCTTGGAGGCTAGCCTCCAGGTCAGTGAACCCGCGAATTTTTCAGGTCTCTACTTATACGGGCAGATGTTAAACTAACACAGGTTTTGCAAACTCGAGTCACTCGAGATATCAGTATGGCACACTGGTCATCAATATGGCGAAAAACATTCTCCATTTGGTTAGTTCCGACAAATACGCCATATATCGAGGCACGACCAATATATTGTCTATAGTGCATAATATATTTTATTACGTCATAACGAGTCCATTGGTTTACATTGTATAGCCTATGCATATGTATTGGGATTTATCGCGTGAAAAATTGGCCGTTTGCTAGGATTCAATGTTCAGTATTTATTTCAGACACTTTTCTGTCGTTACTTTGTCCCTATTGTACAGGGCCAATGCTAATTGTGGTACGCTACTTATGAACCTCCGTGATTGGTTTGTAAACAACAGTGGCGAAGCATGAAGTGTTCTAGGGCAAGCGGTGATTATCAGTCACTGTACACAACTCCCATTGCATGTGTTACCATTTGACTGATAAAGGCAGGTACACTCCTCAGCCAGTAATATGTAAGAGGCGAGGAGGTGTTCTCAGTAATACACCTAGGTCTCAGCAACACTACTATCACCTGCTCAAAGTGTATAGTCGGATATCATACTGCTTGCCTTGGAACACGACCACGCTTCGCCACTGGACAGCTAGACCGTGCCACATAACGGTCGTCTAATCATACAAGGCCCAGTAATACGCTATACTTAGGGACCCCTGTTTTTCTCGAAAAGAATTTTGCCACACTTTGTTTCAGTGCCTTACGTACACATCTGCAATTCTGCTTCATGGTTATTGACAGCATGTATGTGTAAAGTGACGTACATCATCTGACTGAGCCAATTACAATAACGTTCCTGCAACACCACACGTCTGTGATTTGCCGGTAGAATCCCAAGGCTCGCGAGAGTTAAAACATCCAATCACTGACCACGAAGCAGAACTGCAGATGTGCACGTAAGGCATGGAAAACAAAGTGGGGCAAAATTCTTTTCGCGAAAAACAGGGGTCCCTAGCTGATTCAGCCGCTGGTCGAAAATATTCTCGCAATTTTCCTCCATCTCTAACTATGGCATGTGCGTGTACAAGACTGAAAAGTCTAGGCTGCCGCGAAAAACGCGTTCCTCAGTAGTTAGGGACCCAAGATTTTCTTGAAAAGATTTTTGCACTACTTTGTTGCAATTCGTTTCGTGCTCATCTGCAGTTCTGCTTCGTGGTCACTGGCAGCGTGTCTTTGTATAGAGGTGTCACTTATTTGACTGTACCAATCAGAACAAGGTAAACTGCGACACCACACACCTGCGGTTAGCGGGTAGAACTTCAAGACGCTCAGAGTTCAACACATCTAATCACTGACCACGAAGCACAGCTGTAGCTGAGCATGTAAGGCTTTTAAACAATGTCGTGGAACAGAATATTTAGGAATACAGAAGTGCAATAGCCGGTAAGACGGCGAACTCAGCCACACACGCCAGCAAAATGGCTTCGCAGGCCAGCAACATGGCGGAAACGCCTACCGCCAATCAGAGTAAGGTGGCTGCCCTGCTAGCCGGCACTCAGGCCAATAGGAAACCTGTCGTAACATGCAGGAGCCAAAGAGACACGGGCTTGGAATCAACAGTCTCAGGCAGCCAATAAGCGGCGAAGTTCGCCTGTATCAAACGAGCCGCCACGTAATTTTACGTCTGTATTACTAGTTAGTCTGATGGTAGTGCGAAAATCAGGGGTCCTTATCAATAGCATTTGGGGCAAACGCTACCCTGATTCGTTTGCTGCCCTACATACAGGCAAAACAGGGAAAGCCGTTGCCGTGCCCAGGAGAGCCCAAATTGATATCAAAACTACCCTTGTTGCAGGGTTGTGACAGGGTTCTAGACGTGAACCCACGATTTTTTGCGAAAAAAATTCGGCAACAGTTTGTCTCTATGCCTTATGTGCACATTCGCAGCCCTGCTTCATGGTCAGTCATTGGCTGTTTTAACTCTCAGCGTCTAGTGTTCTACCCGCAAATCACATACGTGTGGTGTCGCAGTAACCTTGTTCCTGTTGGCACAGTCAAATGAGCCACGTCTGTGCAATAATACATTCTACCAGTAACTTTGAAGCACAGCTTCATATGTGCACATAAGGCATTGAAACAAACAGTTGCTGAATTTTTTCCGCGTAAAATCGTGGGCCCTAGTAATGGCCTTAAAGGCGCATACTGTGTTTAGTATAGCTTGGGCAAAACTTAACAGTTTTGAGGATGCATAACTGTTTACGTAAAGAAATGTCAGTTACAAGGAAGGATGCAAATAGATAAACATACCGTTTGTATTAGAATTAATATGTCAAGTGACAGTGTAATAAGGTGGCCACCTAGGTGAATGTAGTTTGCTCGGTCATGACCTAGAAGAGCGGAAGCTGTAAGGACGACATTGCACGCGCATCATGCTTCCCCTAGCCTATAGACGCAAGTCACTCAACTAGCGTGTAGTCTTCTCGACGACAACTTACCTCTATGAAGCATTCAGTAGTGATCCTATAATTTCATGGCGTATTATTAAATATTAAGGTGTCTTGTACAAGCTCATACCTTTTAGAAGAAAATATACAAAGATTTTTGTACCTAAAAAGGACCAAAAACACCCTTTTTCGGTAGTATAAAAATAACTTTTAGAAACCCATGGAGGAATTAAAAAAATTTACACGAGTGTAACATGCTTTAAATGTTATTCCTAAGCGACACAACTTACGCGTGCTGGGAAATTTTCGAATAATCGTGTAACGGCCGAAGCCCTGCACACCATCGGTGGCCCGGGCAGACGCCCACTACAAACATGTAAGTTTCAACATACAAAAAATAAATACCGTCAGAACTGTCAAAATTTACTGAAGTAATACGGAACAGAGTATACGAGGTAACTGCACGAGAAGGGCACAAGGGTTGTTTGTGAGGGGTTTGGGGTGGCGGCAGAGGTGCGTGACTGTTGGAACCCCGCCGGGACGGCAGCGGGGGTGTTGCGTGCGCGCACACTGCGAGATTGTGCGTGCCGCGATGCCCCCTTCTCCGGGCCATACCCACCCGCCAGGGCGCGGCCGATCCACGCACGCACTCGTTACACCAACCCTCTGCGCCCACACACGCTCCTGAGGCAGTGGAGAATTCGCCGTCAGTCGGGAATAGTGTATTTTCGGCAAGAAATTGTGAGAGACGACCAACATTTCGAGGAGAAGGCAGATTTCCAAATCGTGCACACGAGAGTTCGCTTTGCCTTTGGTTCACAGTTTATTCCATTCGTAGGGAACCATACTTTTTCGAGAAAATATTGTTGCGCCAGCTTTCTTTCAATGCCTCTGCACCATGGTATGTATTGGTGCAGAGACGTCTTCAAAGAGATCAGTAACTAGAACCATAACATGTTTTTCCTAGTGCAAGGTTCTGGAAGTTGCGCTGGACGAAAGAATATGTTGGTCGTTCTGTGCTGTTCGTGTGACTAGCTGGATAAGAAACATAAACATAGCTCTTCTAGTAGACAAACATGGCTTTAGGTGTTGTATCCCTGGTAACTAGGGGTTCGGATCCAGAGAGGAAGGGGGAGACATAGGACCTATGGCCTCTCCCGAGGCAGCTCAAAACATATAAGTGCCAAGTAAAATATTAAAAAGACTATCTCATATTTTTCTTGAGTTTTATAAAAGGCAACACAACAATAACAACACAACCATATTTGCAACAATATAAAAGCAGAAGCTTAAAAATGTACCGAATTTATTTTATATCAGCACAAAGGTTTTCACTTTTAAAACATAATATATCCCCTACAATAATACCATTTCATAAGGAGTATATTAATTTTTTTAGTTTGAAAACTCTTTTAATAACACAATTTGCACCTTAAAATGAGAATTTTCCGGGGAGGGCACCGGACCCCCCCCCCCTTCTTTTCTGGTTTAGGGGGCTGGGTGTTGCTATGTTTTAAGGCATAGTCCCTTCTATGATTCAGAGCTGGATCCGTCCCTGCTGTCCAAAGAGGTCGTTTCATTAAGACTCGGAGCTCTCATACGACAACGGCTTTCCCTGATTAGTTGGCTTGTCACACATACAGGCGAATTATTATTTTGTATTGGACTTTATGTTTCATCGACAGCGACGTCTAGAGCCTCGATTTTGGGGCAAGAAGAGTTTTGTATCATTTGGTTCCAATGCCTTATGTGCACGTCTGCAGCTCTAATTCATGGTCAGTGATTGGATGTTATAACTCTTACTTGTCTTGGGGCTCTACTGGCCAATCACAGACATGTGGTGACACAATAATCTTATTATGATTGTTAGGCTACAGTCAACTATGTCTGTGCAAAGACACGCGGCCAATAACCATGAAGTATAGCTGCCGACGTGCACGTAAGGCATGGGAACGAAATTGAGAAATATCTTATCGCGAAAAACTCGTGGCTCTAGCGATGTTAGTAGAAACGGTTACATACAACTTTACACATGGATAGGAAGTAGGATAGGAGTCGGTCATGGTATCTGTTAAGAACCCATCGCAGCAATTGCCTGGAACAATTTCGGGAAACCATGGAAGTCACGAAATCAGGATGATTGGAGATGGGAATGGAATCGGGCACTCCCGAATTTTATTCCAGTGTGTTACCAGTGCGCAAACTAGCTATCTGTGAAGTCTAGCTTGCAAGTAAACAAACTTCAGAATTTGTGGTGTCTAATTTTGATTGGTTCGAAGTCATAGAGGAGTCAAGCAAGTCGCGGGCCTACTGCTATAAGGTGATATTAAAAAAAAGTTGTACATAAAATAAGAAGTTTCCAGTATAACTATCCTCAAAATGGGCGCAGAGTTTACATTAAAAGTGAAAATCGCATACTTACATCTAGGAATATTGTATAGTAATAAATTACTTTATTCTCACGCTGTCTTCTAACACGATGGTCCTGCAACAATAAAAACTTTGGATTAAATACGATTTCTGTTTTTGCTGCAGTTACTAAAACGCATGTGTTAAAAATTACGTGTTCATGTCGTGAAATCTTCAGAATTCTGGGATATAATACATTACTAAACATTACATGACCAAAGATATTTAAATTCACGTTACCTTATAGAATCTGGAAAAATTTTAGAAATTGGTTGCAAAATACTTACCATGATTACAAAAATTCGAAAGACAAAAGATTTTAAAAACTGAACACTATAAACAAAATACATACAACTTATGTCGCTATATTTGTTGCTACGTGGGTACATAGATAAATTACATTCTGTATAATGGTTAATTTAGATATATCACGTATATATTCATTTCAAATTCCTCCACTGTGTAACTGTTAACACAGCATGAATAAAATACATACATATCGTGTCACTTTGCTTCGAACTAAATGTGTACCGAGTTTGATGAAAATCTGAAAAATGGTTCTTCATATTTCTAGTATGATCTAAAAATGTTTAAACTGTTACCATTTCGACAGTTAAAACACGGCGTAAACTAAACACATAAGCCTGAAATTAACGTAGGCTACTGAGTACTATATTAGTACTGAGTTTAATGAAATTCTGAAACAGGTATCTTGAGAAATCGCGTGTCATCATTATATATTCAAATGGTCGACTTTTAGAAAAAATGAACACGGCATTAACAAAAGCGTAAAAGCCAAGTCACCTTGATAAGAACTTACTAATGTGTACCGAGTATAAAGCAGTCCTGGAAAATTGTAGCTTAGATATCTAATATGATCAAAATATGTTCAATCAGCCTCCATTAAAAAAAAAAAAAAAAAAAAAAAAAAAAAAAAAAAAAAAAAAAAAAAAAAAAAAAAAAAAAAAAAAAAAAAAAGGTAAGAACAAAAAATGCCATGTCAACTTAATGTCGTATACGTGTAACAATTTTGATTTAAATCTGAAAGTATTTTCTTTTGATATCTCGTGTGTTTGGGAAATTTTTAAATACGCGCCAGTTTGAAATTATGAGCACGAAAAGAAGAAAATACCTAAAAGACGAGGGTATTACTAATAAGTTTATGTGTACCAACTTTGATGCAATTCGGAAACATATTTCCTTATATATATATATATATATATATATATATATATCATTATGTTAAAACATATGTAAATGGTCACTTTTCCCTTTTGAGAATATGAACATACGGTGAACAAAATAGACAAAAGTCAGAACAGCTGACTAAGTAACATATGTATTCCCAGTCTGATTACTTCAGAAAAATATATCCTCAGATATGTAAAATATGCATTATACTAAATAAGTGATAATGAGTCATTATTAATGACTGCCGTATCGAAAAAATTAATAAAGGAAGGACGAAATACATAAACGTCAATTAATTTGTTTGTATTATATGTGTACCAAGTTTGATGAAATTCTGAAAAGCATTTTGTCAGATGTGTCACATTATGCTATTAACAGGAAAATATAATACTGAATGAATGAAAAATACAAAAGTCAACTAACCAAGTAGTATATGTGTTCCAAGTTGAGAAAACTGAACAATATTTCTTTACATATGTCATACTATGAAAAATATAAAAATGGCCGCCATTATGAAAATATGAAAACATGCGATGAACGAACTAACCAACAGTAAAGTCAGCTTTGTATTTAGTAAAATGTATACAAAGTTTGATGAAATTTGGAATAATAGTACGTCCTACTATCCTAAAAATATAACTATGGTCACCGTTTTAAAAATAAGAACGAAGTATGAACGAAATACACAAAACTCAAATCAACTAAAAAAAAAAAAAATAGTATTCGCGTACCAAGGTTAAAATAAATCGGATTAATATTTCTATAGATACCTATGTCATATTATGCTAAAATATCAAAATTGCCGCCATTATGAACACAGGCTGAACGAAATAATCAAAAGTTACGTCAGCTTTGTTTGCTATATATGTATATCAAGTTTGATGAAATTCGGAATAATAGTGACTTAAGACACGTAATATCACGCTAAAAATATAAACATGGCCACCGTTTTGAAAATATGATCATAGTATGAACGAAGTACACAAAAGTCAAGTCAACTAACCAAGTAGTATATGTGTACCAAGGTACATTGGAACAATATTTCTTTAAATGTGTCATTATCATAGAAATATAAAAATTGCCGCCATTATGAAAGTATAAATACAGGATTAACTAAGTTTTAAAAAGTATAGTCGGCGTATTATCGGAATATACAAAAGTCAAGTCAACTTGGTATGTGTTATATATGTACCGAGTTTGATGAAGGTTGGATAATTATTTCCGCAAATATTACATGTTATGTTGAAAATATAAAAATGGCTGCCATTTTGAATCTAGGTATACGTCATTAATTAAATACACAAAAGTCGTGTCATCATACTAGGGTCTTTCTGTGTACCGAATTTGATGAAATTCTAAAACATAGTTCCTTAGATATATTGTGTGATTGAAAATTTTTAAAATTGCCGCAATTTTAGAAATAAGAGTATGGCATAAACCATAAACGGAATACATAAATGTCACGTCAGGTTAGTTATTACTATATGTATACCAAGTTCGAAGAAATGCGGTCCACGAATTCAAAAAGGATTATTTTTTGTCGGGGACACACAGTTACACAGACAGGAAGGTGAGCTCATAAGTCTACTTTTTTCTTTCGGAAAGTGGGCTACAAATAAAAAAAGTCTTAATAAGTGGAGACCGGTAGTTTTCGCGGGAAAGATTTTTGCAGCACTTTGATTCAAGGACTTACGTGTACACCTGCAGCTCTCCTTCGTAATCAATATTTGGAAGTTTATAGCTCTCAGTATCTTGGAGTTCTACCCTAAACACAGGCGTGTGGTGTCGCAGTAACCTTGTTCTGATTGACACAGTCAAATAAGTGACGCCTCTACACAAAGACGTGGTGCCAACAACCACAAAGCAGAGCTTCAGATGTGCACGTTAGGCAATGAGGTGTGGTGCAAAAATCTTTTCGCGAAAACTACCATTCCCTAAAAATAAGTTGACCTCAAAATATTCCAAGAACATTGGACGTCTCTAATTATAGGTGATAACTTAAGTCGTACACTGTCATTATTTTACAATGCTACTTAATTAATATAAATCTTACAAGTAACAGCTTGGAAATATACAAATGCACCAACATTTCGTTAATATTTTCTAATTTTTTTTTTTGTTAAGTAAAATCACAACATAATTGTAAGGTGTGACAAGGTATTGAAGTAGATTTTGTTCTGCACAAAATTACGTAAACAATGATTCCATGTTTTCAAACGTAGGCATTAAAATAAAATAGTGTTAAGGTTTTTTTTTTACATTTGTGATATTCTTCTTGTACTGACTAAAAATGAATTTAATATTAGTTTCGACGTTTCTAAATGTATAAACGTAAACAAAATTTTATGCAGAAAGCAAGGGTATTACTTAGCTACTTGGACACAGAATAATGTTGCAGTAACATCTACAGAAGGGAAATTGCTTGGCGGTGCCTTTGATCTGATAGCACTGTACGCAGTTGGTTACTGACTACACGAGACTCTAGACACAGAGAGTGTGTCTTATTTGCTTATGGGTGGTTTGCAATTGGTCGGGCATCGTTATGGTGTGTTCGTCTAAAGGTTTTAATATTATTGTGGGAAGACTTGCCACAATATTTCTGGCCAGTACCACCTTATTGCTGCCCCGTACACAATAAAAAAAATTAGTACTTTACAAGAAATAGCTTGTAAGATAATGTGAAAACATTTATCAGTCTAGGCACTACAACAAGAATGTCGGAAGTCATTAAAGTGGTCTAATATTTCCAAATACATGTAGGGACTATTAAGATAAATTTTTATGAGCAGAGTGTTTGATGAGAAACTAAATAACCTTCGACTACCTGTCACATTTTACAATTTGATGTGAAACTAAATAACCTTCGACTACCTGTCACATATTACAAAACATTTTGTACTTTAAAGACCTCGACGAAGTCACGGCTTATTTGAACTTGACCTTTACCGCGAGGTCACCAAAAGTCAACATTTTCCCAAATTTTTCGAAAAAATCCCAAACATTCCGAAAAAGTTAGAACACATAAAAGAACATCTTGAGCTTTGACCTTGACCTTTGATTGACCTTTGACATTCGACACTTGTGATTTTACTCCTCATGTGTAACTTGATGTCTCACATGTGGTTTGTAACTTCACATGTATTTCGACACATCTTACACATAATCTGACACTACACATATAATTTGGTACCTCATGTGTAATTGGACTCCACACATGTAATTTGACACATCACATGTAATTCGTAAGTAAGATGGGTCTACCCAAACCCTCAAAGAGGGCAGGTGAAACCGCGGATTATGGGTCAACCCGCACCCTAAAAGCGAGCAGATGATTCAGATTTTACGTATTGCAAACTTTTATAAATCATCCCTATATCACCCATATACAATAATGATTCCAACAATGCGCTAATATTATTTATTCTTAGAAATCTATTTCGCTTAAGTTTTCCTCACACCTCCCTTTCGTTACACTAGTACTACTTCTCCCAAATGATTTTTTTTTACTACAAACTAAAATTTATAAAGCATATTGTAAATTCAGTGAAGCATATTGTAAATTCAGTGAAGCATATTGTAAATACAAAAAAAAAATGTAAGTCCCGTAGGAAAAAAAACTACAACGAAAACTTTGCACGCCAGTTTGGTGCGTTGCGAATAGAGGCGATATGCTTCTCGTCAATTAGAACACTGCCTCTTATCGCTACGCTGTTCCCACGCGTCAATGGTGAAAATTTGACACCGGCGCCGAAGACTCCTCTTAAGAGGGAGTGTTAGAAAATTTTATTTTATTTTCAGTTTTTGAGCCATAATATTTATCCAAATTGTATTACCAAAATTTTCTCTTCGACAAAACAAACCGTATGTTCTTGGTAAACTGTTTGACATAAATAATAATGGAATCTTTTATTAATTTGTCATGTAGAATCATTGCAAGAGAATTATAGGTTAACTTCCAAGAATTCTCGTGCAATAATTCTGAATTAATGAAAGATTCCATTATAATGTATTTATTTCAAGCAGTTAACCATGAATATATCCTATGCTTTGACTAAGAGGAAATTTTGGTAATACAATTAGAATACATGTTATGGCTAAAAAACTGAAAATACAATACAATTGTCTAACACTACCGCATTAACAGTCATTCGCCATTTTCGTCAGCAAGGAAATATAATACTGAAGGACTTGAAATGAGTATACACGCGTGTAACGTTCTTTGAATGCAATTCCTAAGCAAACGTTAATCACGCACATTGAGTAGTTTTCGAATAAATTCTTATCTGCTAAGCCTCGTCACACCACTCGGCTTCTTACTGCCAGCTAGCTTCTTCAACTAACAGTTGTTTCTACCAACAAACCGTAATTAAATAACACAAGTCAGGGTGAGTTGTGAGAGAAGAAAGTTGGCGACGCCAGACGAGAGGAGTCGCAGGTCTCGTGTGGACCGCGGCAGATGGGAGCCGCGCCGTTGACACGGCAGCGGCGCCGTCGATGACCCGACCCCGAGGCGGGCACGCGAGAACGAGGTCAGCCCCGCCACTTCCGCCCCTCTGACCCGCGTCGCCGTAACTACTGTACACTAGCCTAGACCTCGCCCGCTTCCACGCTCTACTAACCAGTCCGCCACAGCTCGGGTGATACTTAGTACTTAGGGTGTCCAAGTGATATTAAATCTGAATTTCATTAAATAGTGTTGGTTTTGTAGAGGTAGTTTTGAGTACAGTCTCCTCTTACGAAACAATTTTAGTTCACATAGTTTTCTCATAACGACGCCAAAGATAAAATTTGCACGTTACGCTGCCATGCAAGTAGTTCAAACAATTTGATTTAAATTAAATAATTAACAGCGAAATAACATGCCATGGGCTACTGAACTTAATATTAATAAACCCACAACGTAAATGTTGAATCTTTAAGAAAAACATTGCAGATGTATAGATAAAAAGCTACAAATTTAGCAACATTTTAAAACACAAAAGTTGTTCACTGTGAGTTATGCTATTATAAGTAAGTCTGCTGGTTTTCACTATTTGGATGATATCGTGACAAGTGAAGTCTAATTTTGACGCGCCGTTATGAAGAAACTATGCGAGCTAATGTTGTTTCGTAAGAGGAAACTACTCACAAGTACCGTCTACAGAACTAAAACCATGTCGTAAAAATATTTTTAAAAATTTGGTATTAAACGCACTTGAACACCCTGAAGGCGCCCGCGTACTGGCCGTGTGTTCGTGTGAGTGAGGCAAGGCGCCAAGGACAATGTTGACAGGTGCAGGTGGTGCGGTCGTATTACTTCTAATGCTACTTAGACACTTATGATACGGCGTGCAGTGATGTCGTAGATCACTCGCCTGACTTGAAACTTTCAGTGGTGACCCCATATTTTGTTCAGTGAAAAGTTTTGGGCAAAGTCCATCGCATGTTTCTAGCGTAGTTTCACACGAATTCCGTGAGTAGTTCGTTTCTTTTTTCTTTTCCAAATTATTCCGCATGTGCCCATTGCGTCAATGTGTTACGAAAAGAGAATATAGCATATTTCAAACGACGACGGAAAGGTACTTTCGAAACATCACGTCAATAAGAAAAATCATTTTGGAGCCCCTCAAAATGGCTAAAAACAACTTTTTTCAACCCTTTATATAAGCAAAACTATTCACTGGATTCGTGTGAAACTGCTCTAGAAACATGCTACGAACTTTTTTTTTCGCCAATAAAAAGTGGAGTACAAATAAATTGATTATAATATTTCTCACTTTTATGAAATTTTCAGAAGAAAATGTGGAATTTGCGAATTCACCGCCAATTATATTTACCTTGCGCTACAGCACAATCTTGGTAGTTGAACTTAAACGTATATTTTGGCCGCAATTATCCCAACAATTTATTTTATTCTTAATTTGTTGGACAGTATGCAACATAAATATATACGCGTTCATCTGCGCCACAAGGTAAAAATAATTTGCGCTATAATAGCAAATTTCACATTTCTCTTCTCAGGATTAAAAATAAATAAATAAATAAATATAATTTTAAAAATCTCGTATGAGGACTAGCGCAAGATCTACAGCAATTTTCATCGCCATGTTTTTTTTTATATATTTGTGTCCAATTTTTTTTTTCTTATTTTAAAACGTATAGCCTATTCTGACTAAAATTTTGCTCTAACGAATTTTTTTTGCGTAATGGGTCGTAAATGCCAACATTTGCGTGTTACGGTTTTATGTACGACACTCAAACCAACTGACATACCAAATCGAGAAAAAAAATCACTTTGAATGACGATGCTGTAGGCTACCAGGTCACGCAAATAAAACCACAAAATAATATATTTTCGTATTTTTAAAAAGTAGTGAAGTTTTTAAAATTTAAATTTCAGATTTCAGTACGTTTAATAAAATACAAAAATATTTTATTTTTGGTTTTTATGTAGGAGAAAGTGTATCCTGCTACGTCGTTATTCACCGTTAATTTTTTTCAGTTTGTTATGTCAGTTGGTTTTTGTGTCGTACATAAAACCGTAACACGTTTGCGAATCATTAATAATAGCATTCCTCCTTATTACAAAGACACCAAGTTTATAACATGCGAACTGTCAACTCGTTATAGTATGCCGGTGGCAACAAGTACTTATTTTCAAGACGCAACGATCTGTGATGGCGAGGTGTCGTGTTGTGCGAGTTCTTCAAAATCTGTGAGCAACTCTTTATATCCCGACTCTACGCGTTCTGTCGTACGTATAGGCCTAGAGTTTTACACACAAAAGTATTTAAATTAATACTGCTAACGTAACAAATTTAATGATCACTTTAACTACCTTTTATGGCCCCAGATACCTATTTCTGAGTGTGCAAGCGTGTTCCTGATTTTACAGGCATGTTTCTGAGTGTGCACGCGCGTTTCTCAGTGTGCGGGCGTGTTTCCAAGTGTGCAGACGTATTTACGCAGATTTTACCAATATTATTATTTTTAATATTAAAAGAAGGAGGATAGCTTTACACCGTCAAATATATGTTTTAAAAATAGTTTTTACAATGTAGTCTAATTTTTTTGTTTTCAAAAAATTAGGCTACATAATAAATAAAATTATCAACATATCTCTATTACTTTTTTTTTACGATATATGTTTGCTTTTGGAATTTACAAATTATATTTGTGAATACTGCGTAAATATAGTCGCGCGGCCTTAAGGCGGTTTTAAAGCCAAGACATTTCTGAGATTTGAGTTTTTTTTTTTTTTAACTTTAGATAAGTGAAAATATAACTAAATTACAAAACAATCTTCTTTTACTTTTTAAACATATTTAACTACGAAGAATTTTATATATGAAATATTAGGCAATGCACATTTAAATAAATGAATTAGCACTGGCTCTTACATTTCTCAATGTTATACCAACTTCATGGAAAAATTTTCTGTAATCGGTAGGGGCCTGAAAAATTCGCGTTTTCTTTCAAGCACATGCTCAAATTCCAACAACAGTAAGTTCGTGTCACTTACACAATTGGCCGTTGACTTCATTAACACCGACTTGGAGTCGATGAGCCATTAATAACAATGTAACTGAATGCAGGCCCATTTCACTGTGTCAGCGAGCAGCCAATGAACACCTCTTGTCTGCTTGAATACGCATATATTCTTGGCTACATGTCAGTGAACCCGCGAATTTTTCCCGTCTCTACTTATCGGTAGAGACCTGAAAAATTCGCGGGTTCAATGACCTTGTAGGCTAGCCTCCAAGAACATATGTGAAATAGTGTAGACAGCAGTTGTTTATTAGCTGCTCGCTGACACAGTGAAATGGGCCTGTATTCAGCTACAGTTTTGTTATTTCGCTCAGCTACTTCCAGGAAGTGTCGAGTAAGTCAACGGCCAATAATGTACGTTATACAGACCTATAGTTGCTGGAACTCTAGCTTGTGCCTAAAAGAAAACGCGAATTTTTCAGGTCTCTACTTATCGGACATTTCGTTCACCTTCAATCGGTGTTTTTGGTTTGGCTACGTTTACTTTACAATTTTTCATAAAATGTCAAAATACTACTCTATTTATTTTATGTTTTAGTGCCTTTAAAATGTTTTCTAAGATGCAGATTAACATGACAGTATAGCGTAATTTTAAAAATTGTGCAAATATATCATTAAAATTCTCATAGTTACTCTAAATATGTTTTTTTCGTGTATCTTCTTTTACACTCTTTCCTCACACTGGTACTTGATAAATTATCACAAACTATATAACTTTTAAGATACAGAATGTGGTAACGGTCCTCTTAGACTCAATTTAGACCATGGTCCCTTATTTATAGGAACAGGAAAATTTGGCGATTCAATTTTAAAGCAAGATAAATTTAAACATCTACGCATTCCTTCGAGGTTTGCGATTGAATAATTAGTTACAAGCCAGGTCCAGTTGAACTCTCTCTCTGCCAATAAGAATCCTAACTTACAAGAAAACATACTCGGAAATGTCTACTCGCTGAAGCAGGAGCCAATGAACAAATAAACGGTGCTTGAGTATGCAGAGGGCAGTCAATTTCACCCTGATCCTGCAGATAATTGAACTTGCGAAACTTTCATGTCTCTACTAATTTCTAATGTTTTTGCAATAATGCTTATGTTGTTTAAAAAGAGGTCAGATATAGAAATATTGCCTCAAATTTTTGAAGAAAATTGTTAGAGACACGGTAATTTCGTGAATTCATTAGAAGAGTCGATAGATTTTCAATTCCTGCACATGTGCGTTACTTTTATGACATGGCCTTTGTTTATATAACTCGCCAGTAAGAACTCTGATCCAATTGCAAACCTGATGAAAATACCCACGGACTCCCGCGCTACATTGTCGGACGTACAACTGGCCACTCACTGGAGCAGCAGCCAATGAACAAATTGCACAGGACGGAGTTTAAACAGGACTATGGAATTCAGCCGGAAGGTCGTTGAACCCGCGAAATTTCCCGGTCTCTATATGTACTCTGACTTTTTCAAGCCAAAAATAAATTATCGTTTCGGCTGATCAGTTAATTAATGACAATTTATAAAATAAGTAATTAGCTAAAGCGGTAGTGTTTTTATCTTTAAAAAAAGTTAAAGTAGTGCAAACAATTTTCAAAGACAATTGACAGACGTATTTTCAATATCTTACATATTTTAAGATTAAAGAAATTATTTTGTAAATTAGTAGAAATATGGGTTTAGGCCTTCAAGGTGCCTCGTACGTAGAGGCGAATAAATGTGGCGAAAATGTTTTGCATCATATAGTTTGAATGCCTTACGTACACATATGATATGCAGCTCTGTTTCATGGTCAGTGATTAGATGTTTTAAATTTGGCATGTCTTGGGGTTCTAGTGGAAAAAAAAAAAAAAAAAAAAAAAAAAAAAAAAAAAACAGACTATTGTGTCACAAAAAAAAAACTAATTCAGATTGGTCCAGTCGAATTAGATACGTATCTGAACAAAGACACGCTGCCAATAACTGTGAAGCAGAGTGGACGATGTGCACGTAAAGCACTGGAACACGATGGTTAGAGACGGCGGAAAATCGCGAGAATCTTTCCTGCCAACGTGTCTTTCAAATAATTGTACCTTATTGTACTTTGTATGATTGGACGATGATTGTATGGCACGGTGGCTGTTTATAGACGAATCACAGACGTTTAGTAGTAGCGCACCAGAATTAGCAGTGGCCCTTTCAAATAGCGAGTGAGTAAAGAGATTTTGATCAGTTCTTCGCTCTTTAGTTTTGTAGAGGTTTCGAAAATATTTTTTTAACACAAATTAATACATCTATTAAATATTCGTTCTTACAGTTTTAACACTTATATATTATCGTTTGTATCGGAACTTTTCTGTTTCAGTATTTCAAACGGATTCTTAGATTTTCCCCCCTGAAATATCACATATTTTGTAGTCAAAGTAAGTCAAAACTAAGCAAAATAATTTCTTGCCAGCAAACGGTACATTATTCTAAAAACCGCTCTGCCAAAATTGTTTATCGTATGACTGTACACAGTCTCAAATTTTTCAAAGCATTTAGTTAGAAAATATTCAAGTTATTTGCAATTGTTTGAAATAAATAAAAGACCATGGCCTTTACAGTGAGGTCTTTAGCGCTGATGAGGGGTGACATGAGGTGAGTATGGAGCAGTACCGGAATGAATGGGCGAGGGAAACGGGAGACCCCCGGGAAAACCCGTCCGCCATGATTCCTACATGCGAAAATCCGGGGACCGACCTCGCCGGGCATCGAACCCGTATCGCCTTGGTGAGAAGCGAATGGTCTGACCCCACTTTCAAATAGTACCCACATAAAAGCCACATTGAAGCCTTTAAATCAATCCACTTTCCCCGCAATACATTACCATCCATAGCAATGCTGCAAAAATCTTTCCGCGATAATCTCGGGTCTCTACTCATGTGGCGATTTATTAAATGAGTACTTTTTTAAGGTTGTGCTAAATTATTCCTTACTTCAAATATTTATATTCCCGCTACTTGTTTTAGGCGAGTATTTCCGTACTAATAAACATAGTACACACATATCGACCTCGAAATTCGTTCAAGTCTGAGGCACAAACGAAATATCTTTTAACCTCCGACCAAAAAGGAAAGATCTTGTAAGTTTGACGGTTATATCTGTCTGTCAGCCCGGCTGTCTGCGTATCTGTTTGTGGCATCGTAGCTCCCGAACGGATGGGCCGATTTCAATTATTTCTTTTAGTATAAAGTAAGTTTAATCACTATGGATCTTAGCTGTATTTGGCAAAATAAGTTGTCCAGCTGTTTAAAAGTTATTAGCTCTTTACCCTTTAGTACAAGAATTCCATAGACATATAAAGGAATATTTATTATATTTTTATATTTTGTTTCTCTGTCGTGTAGCAGAAACTTTAAATTTTAACACAGCGTTCATTGTGGAAAGAGGTATTATTACCCAATATCGTACAACAAAAAAGGAGATTCATAAGGAAAATGTGGGACAGGTGATGATGAATTCGATGCCTATGTTTGTCTGTCTGTGTGTATATTTATGGTTTCGTAGCTCCCAAACCGATAGACCGATTTCAGTGTTTTTTTATGTGCCTACAAATGCTTAAATACTTCTAATCTGTATACAAATAAATAAATTTTTATTTTATTTGATAGTAATTGTAGAAGTATTAACACTTGAATTTTAAATTTAAAAATAAAACCGACACACAAAACCTCAAAAAGTAAAAAAAATAAAAAATAAAAAAAAATAAAACCTCTATATTATTATTGACCTTTGAATACGTCGGGGGAACACTTAGTAAACCAAAAGATAGTTAAAATTAGCGAAATTGAAACAGAATAGAACAAAACAAGACCAAATCCATAAAATTATATCAATCCAAAAAATTAATTTAATTGTAGACTAATTTAAGTATTCGGCTTCTTTTGGAATTGTCACACATGTACACACAACATACATGAGTTTTATTGTAGTACCTTTTCCGGTTTCACGTTTGCTAACTTAAACTACCTGTTTTGTTTAACTTTCCCCCGACCAAGGGTGGCTCCATAGGGGTGGCTTAGAGTCCGTGGCCACCCCTCTTTGGTCAGAAGGGTGGGATTTTCTGTCAAAAGATTGCAAAAAATAATACCAAGTTCTTATAACATAAAAACAATTATTTTGTCATCTTGATCTATTAACTATTGTTACAGTTTTTCTGCATGCACCACAAGAGACAGATGAAAATGTAATGGAAAGCTGAAATAAGTGGCCACTCCTGTGAACAGGAGTAGCTTCCTGCAAGAATATGTGTGGATCCTCCCACCCCGTAAACCCCTCCCCCTGGCCCCGTCATGGATTCGTCCCCGCCTGGCTTTACCCTGTCGTACTAACCATATCCCTTCCGTTTCTCGTTTTCATACTAGTGACAGTTGTCAATGCAGTAGCTTGGTCCAAGTTGTTATGTGCGTGTGTAGTGGTGACTGGCGACTGTAGCAACTCTCCAAGAACACGGCAAAGATGTCTGTGAACAGTAAGAATCTGTCTGGAGCAGCCTACAATGAAAAAAGAGGAATAAAATTAAATAATATGAATATGTAGGGCTATATACATTCAGACGTTTTGGAAACATGGTCACCTGAAGCCAGTTACAGTTTTTAAATGAAAACTAATTTTTGGACAAAATATGCACATTTTAATTATTTAAATCATGTTTAAATCCATTCTACGCTGTCAATATTACTTGCGCTTAAGGCTGACTGCCAACTAGCAAATATAGACTCCAAAGTTGTTGATAATTTGAAGGCCACTGTTGAATCATTCAAGGCTGACATTTATTTATAAAATAATTACAGTTATGTGCGTACGTGCACTCTGTGAATGATTAAACATTGAAGAACCAGAAAAAAAATAGGAAGACTTGTGTGAGCAAGAAATTGTCCGAGCACCCAGAAACACGACACACTTTCACATACAAAGGATCGTAGAAAAGAATATTCAGTGAAGTTTTGCATTATGTACAAAAAGACGTTAAAAATATATTCGATCAGAAGGTGATTGCATTGCTTATTACATGTAATAAAATATTCGTTCAATGAAAAATAAGTAACTCGAATATCAGTGTCCTGTTTAATTTTTGTATGGTAAACCCGTAGGCTTCTTGTCGAGATGCACCTATTGCATAACAAAAGTTTCATGAATGGTCGAAATATTTCAAGTCTTGTAGTAAACTTCACAACAATAAAAAGTGGTCAACATCCAACTGTGAAGAAGATTCTTGGCGTATATTAGTTTACACCCATCACGTCGGTTGAAGCTGCGAGATCATGCTCAAAGTTAAACCAGACCATCAAGTCAGAGATAAGAAACACAGTAATTCTCTTAATCGTGTCAGTTGTAGCAAAGATATGCAGACATGTAAATCTCAGCGACTGCGTACAAAAATTTCCTAACTACGAGCCACGGAGACTATCACTTTGATATGATTATCTGTGTAACTATACGTGGAGAATACTGTTTGGTGATCTGTGTGTAACTATCGGCTGTGGAGAATATTATATTATGTTGGTGTAAAAAGTTACATTATATATATACACATATATATGCATATGTACATAATGTATATATGTTATATGTATAGACACATCTATGTAACTCTGGGTCCAAGAAGATATTTTCTTACATAACTTATATGGTGATGTGTGGAAACAACGGTTCGCGTATGATTTTACTTTGATATTATGATAATGATGTGTGTAGCTATGGGCTGCAAACGATATTACTTTGATATAGACATCTGTACACATTAAACATTATAGATACAATTTATTATGCACTATTTTACAAAAAAACTGCTGTTGGCTATGGTAACATTGCTTTTGCAACACTAATTCCCTTGCAACGTATACACAAAACTACAAATTCATCCCATCGACCGACACATGTATTGGAATCAACAAAAGTCTGCCGTCAAGCAGGGATACCTTTAGCAGCTGCGGGTGGTTTTGTGCCACATAAAGTGTTTATTTAGTGGTTATTTGGTAAAACATTTAAATTATAAATTAATGATTTTAATTTATAGTTTATAATACTCGATTAGAGTTAATTACAACTTCTTACTCAATTAACGTACGAATTAAACGTTTTGAGTGGCACAGAAGTTACACCTGCTGTCATAAAGTAATCCCGTTTGATGGTTCTTAATTGATATCATTTTTAGGAATAATACTAATTAGTAATATCTGATGAATAATTTAGTTCTACCCCTAAAACTTATTATGGCCATCTCCAAGCTAACATTTATGAGCTCTTTTAAAGAGTTCCCAAATGATAGGAAAAATTGCTTGGAGGTGAGGGAGGGAGGACATGAAATATTCTTGGACCTTCCTGTTAATTCAATCTGGAGCTGCCACTACCCTCGACTCATTTAAGGATAAACAATAATACGAAATTATTATTTTGTACCATTTAAGGAATTGTTTTATATGTCAAGTTTTTTATTTTTAATTTAAGTGATTGTCAGTTATTAATGTCTTAGTTGTTACTGACTTTTAATGCGCTCAGTTTGTCTATAAACGCCTACAACATGACAGTGAGCCCAAAGACCCAGACATTAGTATCCGGATAAGGAGCTCGTCTGTTATTGAATGTTTTTGGTGTATAGATTTCTGCATCAGTTTGTTTTGTATTAAAATAATTTTGCATGTGTTTATCTGAAAATAGTGTGCTACAACGTGAACTAATTTATGTTTACGCTCTAAATTGCAAGTCCAGTTCTGCCTGTGCATTATACACAAACGAAATTTACCTAACAACATTCTCTCTCTGTAAACGAACCTTGTAATCTACCTCGCTGCTCAGGTGGCCAAAAACTGTGAACGACAAAAAACTGTTTGCAGTGCGTTTTCAAACACTACTGCTACCATGGAGTCGCGAAAAGAGTCGCGAAAATGCTCTGGTCCTGAAACATGCTACCAGTTCAAATACGACTATTGACTCTGCCGTTGCAAATGGAGCGCTTCAAGAGGATTGGGTAAGTATTATAGGAACACGTGATTGTGGCGAGAAGATTTTTGTAACATATTGTTTCAATACCTTGCGTGCACTTCTGCAGCTCTGCTCCATAGTCAAGTAACTGGAAGTTACTGAACTATCAGCATCTTGGTGTTCTACCCGCCAATCACAGACGCGTGGTGTCGCAGTAACTTTATTCAAACAGGCGCTGTAGGATGAGAGACGTCCCTGCACAAAGATACGCTGCCAATAATAACCACTAAGCATAGCTACAGATGTGCACATAAGGCACTGAAACAAGCTGGTTGTCAAAATATTTTCACAAAAATCACGTGTCCCTAGTCGCGATGCCTCAGGAACTTGTCGTACTAAGCATGAGTATAAGCTGTGCATCGAAGTCAGAGGTAATCAAATGTCCTAGACTTCCTCCTGCCTGCTGCCTGTCAGACTTACATTTCTTTCTTTAGTTATACTTTCCTCTGAATCAATTTTTAATTAAAGGTCGGTTGCAATTTTTTGTTTATTTCGTACGTCATTGTAGTGGTGCAGTTTATCTTTCCCATTTTTTACGTCTCAACGATACTGTACATTTACTTGAAAATTTCTGCCTAACATTTCACGTAAACATATAGGCCTAGCCCATTTTCAATTTTCCACACCAATGTGTTTTTAAGACATTACTTGAACGACTAGTCTCCTAATCCAATTCAGTTGTACCGTTAACCGTTAAGCTGAAGCGACGTCTCATATAACCTTGAAATTACATTTCACTGCAGTATTTGTGAATTAATTTAGAAGTGTGAATTGTGTCACATGTTCTATACTCACAAGCAATTGCACAGCTGATTTTGCCACGATCTGTAAATAAATAAACAGAATACATGTCAACCACAACTAAACAAGTATCGTTGCAGAAATCATAGCTTTGTAAAATGGAGACAGAAATGAGGTTTGACGGTATCGTTTGAATTGTTCCCATAATAATCAGCTCGATACTAAACAGAAAATAATGTTTTTAAACCATTTATTTTATTACAATAAATTTTGGTTGGTTGTAGAAACAACACAAATATTGTCGTAAGTTCTCTTGAAGATACTACCTGTAGAAAGACTGAAGTGCTCTGCTAAAGTACGGTGGTTGCAGTTAGAACATCAGGGTACACGTCGTTACTATTTTAGAACAAACTCCGCGCCCTCAAACATCACAGCTTAAATGTTCAAATGACATTACTATCTACAATGAGAGTCTGACTGATAGTATACACAACTAGACCTGATTGTTTCTTATGGTTCCTACAATGATATGTTCTCAGCAGTCATAAATATCCCTCTTCGCTTTAAAACGGCTAAATTAAAAAAAAAATCATATTGTGTAGGCTACATACAGCCAATATCAATGGTGACAGGGTAGGTTGCAGCCATTTTGTGCTGCAGTTGCTGATATAAGCTGGTTAGCGATAAAGTGAGCACTTTCTAAGACCATCGAGTCTAGAAAAATAATTGCCAAATAATATTTTTGAGACCTGAGAAGTAAACCGTTGAGTATAGTACTATCTGTACAGTAATTGTTATAAAGGATGATTTGTTTATATAAAAAAGTAGCAGGAAACTACAAATAATCTGAAAGGTAAAAAGTAACTAGATTTTCAAAAGTAATCATTTTATCCCGAATCACCTATAATTGGACAGTGTTGTGCGCTAATAATTGATGCTACAGACGCTGGTCTGAAGGCGCCGCTTATTACTAAGTGATAAGTATAGTTCCAGTCGTCTTAAGATCCATGCACAATTGCGCAGACGCGTCTGTCCGAGCTGTCTGATCACGCTGTGAAGCACAATTGACATGACTTACACATATAATAAGAATGCTACTGGATAAAGTGCAGTACAGTAAGACTGTAAATTTTTATTTTTCTGACGTAATTATTTTCTCTAATAAATGTGTTTTGATATCTTTAACGCAGTTTGATTGAAGGAATTAGGATAAAAAATGTCAGTACTATTTTTAAAATAGTTTTTTAGATTTTGGTAAATATTTTTCCCAGCTTTATGACGACGGAATTCGCATTTGTAAATGTAATCGAACGAACATTTCAAACTCGAATGACATTCTAATAAAACTACATACTAGGAAATATGTTAACTAAATACTTTCGCGAGATTTTCCGTTCATTTCCGTGTATCTCGTTTCTGATTGGCGCAAAGTACAAGTGACGTCACATACAGATGGTGCAGACCATGCTGTCGACCTCCAAAAATAAAAGTTTCCCAAGGGGCCGATTAAATATAGCTACCTGCTATTTGCACTGACGCAGCGCAACGCAACTGCAGAGCAAGTTAAATGCTTCTTCTATGGCATTACGTGAGTATATAATTCCAATGCAGCGCAAGCAGACGCAACGCAGGTGCAAATTTTACGTTGCACCCATAAAAGGCGATATTTAATCGCCCCCCAAGCTCTGGTCGGACATCTCCGCATCAGTCGTCTGCACCATCTGCACGTGATGACGTCACAGGTCACGTGGGCCAATCAAATACCCTATTGCCATCTGCACCATCGGCTCGGACAGATCAGACGGACGCGTCTGCAGTGCACAATTGTGTCTGGGCCTTTACTTTACTTTACTAACGGGCACGGCCATCAGAAGTAGACCGTTACACGGGCGGCATCCGTCTCATTTTTAATATGGCTCATTCAAATAATTTCGTCAAGGGAACACGTGTTATAACAGTCGCAAACTGTATCTAATTACAAAGAAGTGCACTTGAGAATTAGTGTAAAAAAATAAAAGCAAATAAGGTAGCATGGATTTATTACGCAGCTCCTAGTTCTTAAATCAGAAAAAAAAAAAAAAAAATATTGTACAATATTTTCAGGACGACGTCAAAATAGTAAGTGATTAAAAAGAAAAAGATAACACTATACTCGGTACTAGGGATGGTCACATACGATTCAGTTAGTTACTGAATAAATTTATTCGTTCCGATTACTTGACTTAATCGCATCGTTTCATAACTTTCGATTAATCACATGAATCGATTCAGCTTTCGCGATTATTCTTTTTTATTCTTATGACAATATTTCAGAGAACACGTCAATGGAATCTTTTTGTTTCAGTTTAAAAAATTGGGCGGAGATGGTCTTTGTGCTACTATTATTTTTGTTTAGACTTTCAGCTTAACCATATAAAAGTTAGGCTTGGCTGTAATGGTTGAGAACAGTGCGACAATCAATTACAGTGGGACATACCAGGAGATGCCATGTTGTGACTTCCTTGAAGTTGGTGTTCTAGGCCAATTTTGCGCGAACAGTGCGTTATTGTTGCACAAAACAAACAACTTTCAGTACCGTATTGATACTGTTGATTGGATTGGACATATTTGAATGTAAATGGTTACGTGCTGCATTCGTATGTAAAGAGAGATCAGGTTAGTGAAAGAAATCTGCCGGTGTTATATTTCACAGGTAAAAACAGCCCTGTTTTATGTTTGCATATGTGTATTATATGGTTAGACAATTGCATATAAGCAGATAACTAAGGGACTACATGTCCGCTTAAAAGTTATGAGTGACAATATACATGAATAAAATATTATAAATGGAAGGAATTCGTGTAACTAGCAGGGTACTGTACAATTTATTTGTGTTTAAATATTATTATTAGCTCAGTAAACGAACCTTATAGGTCTATAGGTTTGGACACCGTCTCATTGGATAGACTTAGCGAACTAACCTGATAATACTACTACATACATAATATATTTATTACGCATTTAGTAGTGTACATCACTGACGTTATGCAACTGCTTTGTAACTGTAATATAACGAACACATATGCACACAAATGTTACATAAATGGCAGAAACTAAGCATAAATGTTAAGCGTTGGTAGTACAGCAACAGTTTCCGCGCACAGACAGTAGGCGATGTCGTTTTCAATCACTTCAATTATTGCTCTTCAAAATTTGTGTAAAGTACATTCATTAGCTCTTACGGCGAAAACAATGTTTATGGGCGACAGTGACCGCGTGTCTAATCCTTCGTACAGCAATGACTCAACTCCACTGATTTTTCAAGTATTTGTCTGGGCAGTATACAGAGAAAAAAAAGTTAATTGTGTTCAGAATATATATTTTAAGTAATTTTAGCATTGAAAAGGTTAGCATTAGAACTTTAATTTATTGTAGATATGTTTTGATAACTAGCATACCGGTAATAAATATGTTTCAGTATCTGCAAACATTTTGCTCATATTTGTTCTACAAAATTCTCTCTGTATCAGTAACGTACTTACCCAATGATGTACATTGAACGTGCTGCACAAATATGATAAATACGTATACAGAAAATATTATTTTATGTTTTCGGATAATTAATTGAATACATAATATGCATTGATTAATATGACCCGATTGTAATCGTAATCGAATCTGATAGTTCCGATGCGATTTTATTAAGTTGAGTCTGTTAAAAGTAAAAATTTGGCAATCTCTACTCGGTACAGTTTCACTTCAGAAGATCACCAAATACTTTAAATAGTGGCCTAACAGAAATATTTTTTCAACACAATTGCATTTGCTTTGTTGAAATTATTTCAGTCTTACGCAGCTATAACACATTGCTGTCTAAATAACGTTTTTACTTTTTTTAAATTAAAACTCATCTACGGTGTATACTATGTTCTTACATAGAAGGTACTGCGTGTAAAATGAATACAAACAGTTTGCTCTTAAAAATGTATTTAATTCAACGAGTGCAAAATGTCGCACCAGAAATCAGTAATATGTATTTGTTACACAGCTCGTAGTCAATATGAGAGCAGCAGTAAAGATACGTCGTTCGAAACTACGAAACTAATTACATATAAAGAAAGAGTATGTGTTATGAACTCGTTCGTTGCTCGTGTAACCACTCCATAAAGCTGAACATGTTTACGTGAAGTAGTTCTGTGTCTAGTATGAACGTGGCCTAAGTAAATGATTTTGTTTCCCAAGTCGAAAGATATATCTCATTATAGCTCGTGTTAGAGATGTATCCCACAAACGAGTGCACTTTGTTTTTTAACAGTTGGTATACGTCAATACAAAAACTTTATCCAATACAGGCCTATTATTTTCGTCAAACAACGAATTAGCTTATTCAATGAACAAATGAAGGTGAAGTGATATAAATAGCAGTGAAAATCCTAGGAACGATATTGTGCTGCCAAATTATTATAAGGTGTTTGGTGTTGCTTAAATAGACCACAGCAAACAATGCCAACGTAACTGTCAGAAAAGTGCATTCGTTCGTGAAGTATTAGATAGTATTTTTATAATAACTTCACTATCAAAAAATGATTTTCAGGAAGTCAGAAACAAATTAAATTGTGATGAAGCAAGATGTATTTCATAAAACATTGACTAGACAGCCATCTCATGATTACTAATAAGTCTACAGTTGTACTAAAAGTGTTCTGAAGTAGAGTAATGCAACTTATTTTTACGGGTACACTGGAAAGTCAATATCTTGTAAACTGTAATAAATCTTTTCACAGGAATTATAATGTTCCTCAGACTTAATTACACTAAAATCATTAAGTTCCGCTCAATTGGAAAAATTATGGATGTGGATTTTTCATGTCGTATGGAAATTTGTATGACAAAAATCCTAACGAGTTCGATTTGGAAATTTCTAAAGACGAAAAATTCTACCAAAACAATATCAAGGAAAATTAATCGAACGTATGAATACTGACAAGAAGACTAACGTGTTCATAAAATACATATACATCTTATTTCAGAATTGAATACTACAGTTGGGCTTACAAAACGTTCCGTAAAACATTATGAAAACTGCATAAAATAAACATGTGGGCACATAAATTTTAATAAGATGAAACTCAGATAGCACTGAAAAAATAAAAGTTTTAATGCTTAAATAATGCGAGCGAAAACTTGTGGTCAATCGAGATTTTGGAAATAACTGATCAGGATTTTTCTAGAACACTCATAATCCAGCCAGAGCATGGTCGGTCAACAGAAGCGAAATGGTAATGATGACTTTGATGTAAGCATGCTCAGTCGCTTATTGGCTGCACGAGGCTCTAGGTACGGACCTTGTGTATTATTGGTTACTGCGTGCTGAGGGGACTCACTTTTGGTCGGGTTTCATTCTGGCGTTTTCGCCTGAGAGTTTCGTTTCTGCATTCCAGGGTATTTGGGATCCTGCTGAGAGGCAGAAAGGATCTTTTCTTCTCTGTGCAGTTTCAAGATTAACAGTAACCCTGAGAAAGTCCACCTATCTAGCAATGAGCTACATCCGTACATATGTCCTGAGTGACACTAACATAGAGACAATACAAAAATTATATGTGGACTATATACTCAAGTACTATACATATAAAATGGAAGAATATTTCCGAGTCATTCTTAGACTAAAGCAAATGCTTTTACTTCCATTTCAAAGAGAGATCCTAAAACCTAGTAAATAACATAACCAACATTGAAATAATTGTTCTTCTTGTTAATTCTGATTTGTAGTGGTACAATAAAGTTCGAGGTTATGGTATCGTGAGTTAATAATATCTGCAGTCGATTTGCGATATTGTTCTAATAATTTTCTATTCTCGTCTGATTTTGGTAGCACCGTTTCTACCAGGTCGAGATAAGGAATTGTGTAAAACAGTAATCTAGCTTGACATTTTAATGTTTTTTTAAACTGTATATAGTATTTTATGACTATAACACAGTGTAAAAAATAAAATAAAAACATAATTTTTAAATAATTAATTGTTACAGTTTTTCTCCAAGTCTGATTTGACATTCTTCGCTTCTATACCTAAGAGTCTGCTGCAAATTCGAAAAAATCCAACATATGTATGAAACATTGTAAAAACTGTATAAAGTAAAAGGCTGTAATTTTGAAGACAGTTTGAAATGAAGAATCTATTATCTATGACCTGATTAGCTTTGTTACTGAAAAATGATGTCGGACGCACTGACAACGACGAAAATATTGCTCAATTTGTTGTCAAATTAGTTTTTTTTTTTATCGTAAATAAGACTAAAACAGTCTCTAATGCTATATGTAATAATTCCAACGGAGTCAATTTAATTTGTTTCATCATGAGTATTATATCCTTACAAGACTTTTTCGAAACTTTTTCTCTAACAAATATGGAACTGTTTCATTTGTCTTGGGCGAGTTGTCAGTATAACAGTGCACTGATTACGCAATTAAATTTCACTACCCTTTGAAAATAATGTTTCAGCTCATAGACCAGGGATAGATTTTCGGCTTTCTTTGGTATGTAACTCTTCCGTTCAGCTTGAGAATGATGTAAACTCTGCTAGACAGGTAGGTTGGGGAAAACCTATGAAAATGCCAGCTTCCAGAGAGACTGCCGCTTTTAGGACGAGACTACGAGGCGAGACAGTCGTCTGGTATAGGTCGTCTCTTAGTCTACATCGTATCGACCACTTAAACTATTACATTGAAATTTTCTTGCAATTTACGGGTGATATTAGCAACCCTTAATTCCCTGTAATACAACATAACAGCTATCTTCTTGAGGGATTGTAGTCAGCTAACTAACCAGCCAAGCAGAATGTATTTCTCTATTTATTAACTCCCCCTCCCAAGCAGGTAATGGGTATGAGGAATGGGATTTCCCAAAATATACTATAGTTCTTGCCTCTCTGGGCTGAAGTTAGAACACTTTTTTTGCTGGCTGAAATGAAAAATATGACCTGTGGTGTGTTTTCCTGATTCCAGTAACAATGCTGAAAGAATTGAAAATTGCACAAATATTATATTGGTGAAAAATTTGCAGGTTCAGCAACAGAGTTAAATTTAATCTCAATTTTTTTAACTTTCGGATTTGGTCTCTCAAAATAAATGAGAGAACATGTACAATTTATTTAGACTAATCTAGGACTCGCTCCCAAACGGGTTAAGAACGATTATTTTCTGTACTTGAAATTGTAACTAGTGAAGGACAATACTAAAATGTTGTTCTGATTTGGAAATATACAGTTATATACGTTTAATATTTGAAGAGGGTGAAGGATGCTGTCTCGAATAACCGAAAAGCAAAATGCTTTGAGATACCAAATTTCACTGCGGGGAACAGCAAGGACATGAACTATTGTGTGACATAAATTTTAAATGTTTCCACTTCAGCTCTAGCCCAACAATCACTACTGAAAAAAAAAAAAAAAAATAAGCATTTTTCAAAATTCTAATCTCAAAACGTTCCACTTCTTCCTGCAAATATGATCATTTAAATTTGGATGATCAAATTTTAAGAGTTATTATGGAGTCATCACTGGTACACATAGTACAATTATTTTTTATTTCAGCCGCAATACTTAAGGAATGTGTGTTATTGAATATCAAGAGAGAAATATTTGTTAGTTTCGTACTATGAGGCCAAAATAAGGAACCTATACAGAATGCGATTATGATTTTTCTCTTTGTAGATACTGGTGACATACGAAAAATAAACACGTTAGGATAATTTTCTGAGAAAAAATGTGAGACTTTATTTATCACAGAAAAACTACTTTGATTAATCGCAAAGATTATTGCAAGTAGCCTAGTCTTGTAGCCCCCTACAGTCAATGTGAAGTTCAGTATATCCTCGCAGCTTCAGAGAGTCATCGTCACAATTTTCATCAGAATGCTACATCACATAGCTGAAAATAAAACCCTTGAAAATTTACGATAATAACATTGAAAATAATAGACCTATGATGCGTGGTGCATTTTATGCAATTGTAATTTTTTGATTAGAAATAATAATATTTAAAATTGAGGTTCATTACGATGTATGTTTCTTATGAATGTTATTATAAATGTTCATGTCCGCGATAAGCTGCGTGTTTCAATAGTTGGGGTAGGTTTCACCTTTTCAAACGTCGTACATCACATGACAGCATAGCCCAGCAGTCCGGACACAACAGAATAACAGAAGGCCCCTCAAACTTCTCTTCGAGCACAGATTAGTCGTCTAGTGAAGGAGGCTACTCTGCCTCCCAAGTCAGTCCTCCGATTTCACAAATCTCTTATATTTTAAAAATATTTACTGAAATATTTGTTACATATTTAACAACTTTGCTGAAATATTGCAGCAATGTTATAGGTAACCCATTGCAAACGAAACATTGTTGCAACATTTTATAATGTTTTTAAAATATTATCTAAATATAAAGATAACATATTAAATATTTTGTCATTCAAATTTTCAGAAATCATTTTGAAGTTATTATTTATTTATTGTATTAATAAGGTTATACAAACAACAAGTGTAATGTAATGTGCAATGTAATGTGTAATGGCTACCTCCTAGCCTTACACCTTCAACTGGTGTAGCGATACTATCTGCTAGCTCATTGGTAAAGCTACACAGTCGGATGAGAAATAATATAGAATAAAATTTAGTAATGAGCGCCAGTAGAAAAACTGCACTTGTCATGAAAGACTAAGCACAGGACCAATGCTGAACTGGACTCACTTAATTTCAGACTCACCCACTTCAATACTTCAGCTCCAGATGAACATATCAAACTTACCATTTAACAACACAACTGCTTTGGCTGGAAGTAATACAAACAAGACACTTGGACACAAACACTATATAAAAATAATAGAAGATCAACCAATGTGCTTAACTTCAAATAAAAATTTATTGCAAGCATAGGTTAATGAAAAACTGATAGCAGATAATAAATAATACATTACGGAAATATTCTGTCTTGCCTCAGTTAAAATATTAAATTCAATCAAATAAACTTTACTGCAAGTGATCATCAAAGCCAGCCAGTTGTTTACTTTGTAGAATTAGGTTCGTTCATCGTGCCAAGTTTCTGAAGGAAATTATAATACAATTAATGTTTAAATTTGAGTCTTATATTAACCTGTTTGAGTCCAAAAAATATTTCAATTTATCTGAGCACTAACTCTTTTGTGCGAATTTTCAGGTTTACCGTGGGCAAAAACTCTAGAGTTACAATTAAAAATTCAGCCCTGAGTTGTACAAATAAAATATCTCAATTTCTAATGTTATGTTCACAAGATGGCGTTGTAAAATCGTAATTTGATGGCGAAATATCTGACGAGCAACTTAGTTGTCTCGGCAGCTTCATTCTCGCAGTCTTCTGTTTGTTTCGTTATTCGCTGCGGCCATGTGCACTCCACATGCACTTAGGAACCAAAACTGCAACTTTTCCCTGAGGCTAACGAGCCTGTGCACATACAGTCCAGCACCACACGGGACTCGCGGGAGGCGGCTAATTAACATGACAAATTCCGCGGATGCCCGAGCCTGGTGCCTTTTCTGTTGTTTCACCACTTGATGGCCCGTCTTCGCCACTCGGCAACTCCAAACAAAACAACGAAACTCGCCATATATTCTATAATTAAAAGGCCTAGGTGAGACGTGGAACTTTCACGTCCGCATCTGCCCTAACGATCCATGGAACAGCCCTCTCTAATCGTCGTCTTCATGCGACGCTACCAAAAGCTCATTGTTACTTCAAATTCGGAATTTAAATTGCACGAATTGCGTACGCTTTTACAATTTTAAATTGTTTACACGCCGCATGTCACCATGACGACGGCAAAACTACAAAGATAAACCCTTTTGCTCTGCACAAACCCTCTGTGCTGCCTATAGCACAACTGGCCTGGCAAAATAATAAATAAAAATTTCCGATAAAAATACAAATATCCTTTAAGCATTAGTTACACATAACTAAGCTCTTCTAGACTCAAAACAGTACATTTTCAACAAGCAAAAACATTCAAAATGTGGTTAAATTAAGGTAAACTAATAATATTAATACAATCAAAAATAATAATATTAACATCATATTACAGTACACGCTACACAAGTTAAAAATGTTTTTTCTTTTAAGTTTTTTCAGGCAGCATTTTTAAGATATCATTAAAAGATTTTGTTATTAAATATTGCATTTGCAATTAAGTAATAATTAAAAAATGTTTTAAAATGTGTTCTTGCTGCTTGGGTAGCAACAAACAACTTTAAATTGTATTCAAACTGGCCTAGTTTTATGTGTGTGTGTGTGTGTGTGTGTATATATATATATATATATATATATATATATATATATATATATATATATATATATATTGCAGTTGCTTCAATTAACAGGAGCGGGGAGTGTGGACTATAGAATGTGTTCAGTGAAAATATTGTAAATTAAATTATGGTAAATTAAATTATGGTTAAAGTCAAAAACTCATAAAATAGCACCATTTGGCACCTTAAAATCCAAAATTTTCCGGGGGAGGGCCCCCGGACCCCCCGCCTTGACTTCGGGTATACTATATACATACTTTCTAAGGTATGGCCCCCCTTAAATTCATTGCTGGATCCGCCACTGACGCCAGTTCAGTGACTAGCGCCTACGGGCTAGTATGAGACGAACTGCGTGTGCTGTGTCGTCCTTACCGCTCCGCACTTCTAGGCTCAAGTCCACTAAATACGTCCACTTAGGAGGCCACCTTAAGCTCACAACTATTTATTGTGTAATTTTAATTTCTGAAATGAAAATTTCATACCATACCAATATTGTTTTGTGTACACGTGAATGAATAAATATGCTTGTAGCCATGATGGCACTCTTTTGTTTTTGCTGTGTTAGACTCGTATTCATGATGACCCGGGTTTGGTTCCCGGGTTCGTACATCCTGATTTCGGTTGTCCGTGGTTTCCCGAAACCGTTCCTGGCAAATGCTAGGATGGTTCCTTAGTAAAGGCCATGGCCGAATCCTCTCTCAGTTCCTGTCTTTGTGTATATGTTATATGTTACTGTCTCTACTAACATTGTTTTTAACATGACGTAAAGCTCACTTACCTTATATCACCTGTTTCGGAGCAAACAGGCAGCAAGCAATCAATGGTGGTCAAATGGTGATGGCATAATAACTAACATTCCAAGAAGAGCGTAAACATTCCATTCGGAGAGATACAAATTGTAACCTTGTAATAATCCATGTAAAACTGGATCTAGCGATTGTTATGACACTTGCTTCATCCAGTCGGTTGGCTAAAGGGAGTTACCAACTCATTCTTGAACCTAAATAATAACATATATACGTCTAGGTACAACTCGCGTACCACAGAATACGTAAGACTGCATGAGTGAGTCTGCAACCAGCATATTTGGTAAGTTGGAACCATAAAATCCAGCAATAAGGCGGAAAGTCATTCCCAATCTGTACTTTCAAACGAACTCTTTAGAACCTGCGCATAGACATGTTCTGAAGCAATGCGGCTGCTAGCGCCTGCTGCGTTGTTAAGCAGATGGACGGCTAGCTGAGCAATGACTTCTGTTATTTCCAAGAGAACCGGAACTTACACAGCTTCGGGGTTTATCATATGTAACTCCCATTAGAGAGAACAATTGGAAAGGAACTATTTACCAGCATCAATGATTTGGCCTAGGTTTATGGAAGGGTTTTCATAACTGAACTTCGTTTTTTAAATCACACACGAGGACTTACGGAAGTATGTTGTTCACACCAAACAGAGAATAAGTGCCCATTTTTAGATGTTCAGTATTTATTTTCTCAATTTTAAAAAGTTTTAGTTTGAAGTACCTGTGGTACCTATGACTGTAACAAATACAGGTGGCCAAAAATTCAATGCCTAAAATAATAGGGAAGATGAAGGAGTCAGATACAAATATATTTCGCCAGATAATCATGTGTATAGTTTAGGAGTAATGAGTATTCAGGGGTAGCGTGTGTGGTTGAGAAGACTTCAATAGTAATTGTTAACAGTACTTTATTTCTGTGGTCAATGTTACAATAAATGTTCAAAATGGAAATGAATACCATTAACCTCAGCGCAGAGCAGGTATCGACGTAACAAAGAATCCCGTGTTCGCTGGAAGATGCGTAATGTGTATTGCATGTGTGTGGCCGTCGCAAGAATCCTTGAAACTAATTCCTCCTCCGAGTTGACAGGGCTATATCGATACCGGCTCTGCATGGAGGTTAATGCTGCTAATTTTGAACGTTTACTGTGACATTGCTCAATAAATAAAGTACCGTAAGCAATTACCGTCGTCGTCTTCTGAATCACACCCGATACCCCTGAAGACCCATTACTAGTAAACTATTTGTTTCCGACACATGGTTATCTGACGAAATTTATTTGTATTTGTCTCCTGCAACTTCCATAACAATTTGGGCATTGCATTTTTGAACAGCCTATATACAGTATGTTATGAAACATATAATTTAAAAAATCAACTATACATTACTATACACCATAATAAGCAAAATGGTACTGCAGTCAGAGTAGGTTATGGCCTCGATCCGGTCATTACATCTTCAATCCACTGTAAGGTGACAGCATAAATAAATATCAACCTCTTAACTTACGTAATAATTGTTTGGTGCCGCGATTTGCGCAGCGGCTAGAGTGCTCGCCTCCAACCCCTTCAACTCGGGGTTGCCTCCCCCCCTGCCCCCACTCCAGCGGCCGTTCATACCCTCATCATTTCACGCTTCACCAGAACTGAAAACCTCACCGAAAAAAATTTCTTCACAGTGATTTTACGTCGCAACATTATTAATGTTTTCCTTGGCAAGTAGGCCTACTCATAGTTCCCATTTAACAACGTGCCCAACACAACCTTTTAGAAGAGTTTAAATAGTTACACGGTACAATCATGGAAAGGTCTGTTTTAACTGGTTTCAGCTTCCGACCTTGTACAGTATTGACCATGATTTTCTTATTTTTAAACATGCCGTGCGTAAGCTAGTATATTCGGGATAGTGTGTAAAGAGGTTAAGCTGACTCGTACTCAGAATATATAAATGTACAGACGTAAATTGCGTGGTAGTGCCTTTGGATGTAAGCTAATTGGCTAATGCGCGCTGTGGGGGTTTCCCCATTGGCCAGCTTGTGCGTCTGCGGATTCTGATTGGCGAATGACTATCGCTCATAATACTGGCTAGTACCACCATATTGCCAGCTTGTGTTCTCCTCTTGTGTTGTTTCGCTTCTGATTTCTTATATAATCTGTGTCTATACGCACTGGCGCTTGGCGTGAGGTGGACAGTTACAAGGTGCGCAAATTTATGCTCACAACTGTACGGTATCTCGGTTCCTTCTGGGCCTCTAGTAGAAGTTCGCTGCCTTCGATGTGGCAACCCTGCCAACAAGGCCCGTATAAAAAAATTGCGCTTTGAGCTCTTCTACGGCAATGGCTTTCCCTGGTTTGCCTGTGTGTTCTTATATACAGCCTTTCGTACACAGCAATATTAAAACTTGTTGATGGGGTTGCCACATCTAAGTACACTATTAGAGACAGCTCTATGCCACAGTAGAGCCAAAATGGAGTCATTCACGAGCTATCTGAGAGGCGCGCGTTAAAAACGTAATGTGACCTAAGCTGCAATATTTCAAGAAATGTTTAATGTTTGTATTTTAATACAAAAAAAATTGTGAAAATTTCCTAAACATTTTCAGTTGTGTACAGCAAGAAGAATGTCCGTATCTTTAAAGTGGTTACAAATATTTCAAATGCCTACATGAGAACGAAAGGAATAAATGATCTAGAGCAGAAACAAAATCAGTTTTAGTAACCCATACAGTTTACAATTTTTTGTAATTTTACAAAATGTTTCATGGAAACTGGTTGCAACATTGTTAGTGAAAATACGAACAAGTTCGTGCAATGTTTACAAGAAGATGGTTGCAAATATACAACAATTGTTCGGCCATCCTGATTTCTGTTTTCATGGCTTCCCGAAATGGCTCCAGGCGAATGCTGGGATGGTTCCCAAAGTCCGTTGCCGACTCGTCTCCCAGCTCCTGTCATTGTACCAAGTTGTGTGTCACCGTCTCTAATGACCTCGCTGTCTACGAGACAAAGCCCGCTAACCCAATCGTAGGCCTACCTTACAACTATTGTTAGGGGCGTTTTATTGGTATTTCTAAGCGTTGATTATTTGTACTTTTTTTCGAAACTGGTTTCTAAAAGTATTTCTTAATAGGAACAATTCTTTAAATGGCGTACATTCTACAGGATTTCGTGTAAACGATGAAGCAGCCAGATACAGTTCTCGACCAAACATCTCCGTAATTCTTGCAGTCACCCACCGCACTACACTGAGCCCTGTACATGTGCAGCGTTCCATTTGCTGATGATAGCAGCTGAATTTACTGACGAGCGTTCCATTAGATGCTGAGGCTGCTGTACAGTATCTGAAATGTCGGCTAAACGACTCGTCACTTTCTGCTGAATCTACTGGCGCACAGTGGAGCAGAACGACCGAACACGCGGCCATAACAAGAATTAGTGGTATATGCACATGTATTGCGTAAATTACACTATTTGTTAATGTTAATAGGAAAAATGTCAAATTTTAAAATCAACAAATTTCAAAATGCGTTGCAAACAATATGTGAATTTACGACGTGCTTGTTGTTGGTGTTGCTACTTTCCTTTTTCTGTTTGTTGGTAATGTTTTATCTGGCTATTGTTTTCTACGCTTTTGATTATTATTGTAATTTTAGGTGAATAAAAACAAGGTCTTATTACTTTCTATAAGCCGATGGTGCACTGAGTTGCTGACTCCCGCGGGCGTGGCTAATAATTGTACAGACCCGTCAATTTAGCGCGGCCGATACACTAAGTTGAAGTTGAGTTAGTAGCACCCCGCCATCTGCCGTTGACGAGGATTAAGTGGTCGTGTCTGCTGCCCCGATCTAGTGACCCTACTTGAAATCCCGCTTATCCACCGCATTTAACGTCGCGCCGTCGAACAACTTCACTCGCCCCGTCGTTGTTACTCAGTTGATTGGGTTGTCTTGTCAGCGGTCTTCCGCCCTGACCTTCGACGCCCGAACCACCGAAGACTCCCCCGACGCGCGACCTCCTTCGCCCGCAGTCCGCTTAGATCTCTCGTCGTTGTTAATCGGCTGATCGGGTCGTCTTGTCAGCGGTCTACCGCCCTGACCTTCGACGCCTGAACCCCCGAAACTCCTCCGACGCGCGACCACGCGAGCACCCTCGCGACCTCCTTCGCCTGCGGTCCGTTAAGCTCTCCCTTTCTCTCCCCACACTGTCCGAAAACCCGCCACCGGTCCCGGTATTGGTAATCCGGCCAGTGGGAAGAGAGCATTCAGAAACAGCCCCGCCTACCGAAGCCAGCCCTGTAGTTTACCATCGTCACATTTATTTAATTAAATTTGCATATTTTGTTTCCAAATCTGGAAAATTCTCATTTGTTTACTTAACTCATATTACTTATTTACATTAACAGATTACTCTAGCCAAAAGTCTAATTCATATTATTTTTATTGTGTCTAAGCCTCGTTGCTATATACTGCTGCATCCCCCTCCCCCTACTGGCCAGAGTGGTCCAGCGAGATGTGTGGGAAGAGTGATGGGCCCGACGGCGCCAACGCTCCCTCGACACCATCTACTATTCTGGCCGGAGGGAAAGGTCCAGATTCATACATCTTTCTCTTATTTAATCTCATGGGCCTATAGTTAAAAAAACAGGTTTTAATTTTTTACTCAAAAGTAACTTATACTACTGCATAATGCTATATAAATAAACGTTCGCTGATAAAATATCTACTCGACAAAAAATTTTCATCTAATTTTGTAGAGTAGTTCAGATTTACTGACGACTGAGTATTTCCACTCGTCCGCTCGACATAGTACCTTTCTATACCCCTTAATAACAGCACAATCAACTTGGGATCCAAAAATTCGTACATCACGAACTTTGTCCTAACTGCTCTTAAAATGTGTTGCAGCGGGTTGCAATTATTTTTGCGAAATTATTTAGCATGTAGTCTAATAAATTTTTTATCAAATAAAATAACGAACACTTCGAACAATCTCGCTGTAAATTCTTAATTTCAGCAAGATAATTGGAATAATTGTTTTTGTGGCCCTCGAAATGGCTTAAAAATACTTTTCCAGGCTGCGTTTTGTGAGAAAATAGCAACCAGATTCGAGAAAAAATAAAGCTAGAAACATGAGCAAACTTTATACCACATTTCCCACAGTTGAATTGGCCACTGCTGAAAGTCCATCGGTAAACGAATAATTGTAAAACACTGCACGCCAGTTGAAGTGCTTAGAAGTGATATTGCAACACATATACATGCTTGAAAATATTTTGTTCCGCGTAAAGAAAAAAATACATTTGATGTCCCACTATATGTCGTGACACTACACAGATCATTAAATAAAAGATAGTCCCGTTAAAAACGGTTCATCTGAGTAGGTTAATTCTACCACAGGTTAGAAAGGTCAATACTAAGAGTTTGTCACAGGGAACATTTAAGCCAATTGAGCGCTGGTTTCGGTAAGAGGGGTTAACTTACCAATCACAGAGCTTTCGTGAAATTTAAGTTACATGGAGTCGATCATTTGAAATCAACAATTGGTTTGTTTTTCACTTTAAAGTTAAATCAAATGACTTCTCTGTTTTACAAGTCGAGTTAAATTTAATTTTGGTACGGTCTCGTATTTTATTAGATCCGTTAGTTATAGCAGCGCAATTAGTGGCTGAAATTTTTCTGGTGCCAAATTCTTCCAAATAAAACACATTTTCTTTGTAATCTGTAATATAGAATTAACCTTAGTCTGGTCACTTTAGACTAGGACAAAGTCATTGGTTGGCTTGCCGCTTCCCATTATAACTGCGTTAGATAATAGTAGTTTCAGCATTATATTGCAAAGTCTAATATATCTCTATATATAAGAATGAAAGCTGACTGATTGACTGACTGACTGACATATCAAACTGCAGTCCAAACCACTGGACCTAGAATCGTGAAATTTTTTGTGGGGGTTCCCCTCAGGTCGTAGGCGAGCACTAAGAAGGGATTTTTCGAAATTCGACCTCTAAAGGGGTGAAATGTGTTTCCGAAGAAACGTCGATAGAGCTCGAACCCGACTGCCAATCATCGTGATTTTTACTTTAATAGGACACTCGTAAAAATGCATATTAGCCAATTTAAGGATTTTTCGAAGTTCAACATTTAAGGGGCTAAAAAGACCTTAAAAATGTTTCCAATAAACTATCGATATCTATCGAACCCTTCGGGATAGAGAGTTGATATTCACTTCAACATATTGCCTACGTAAATACCCAAAAAATAGTTTTAGGTTTTTTTGAAATTCGACCCCCAGGCAGTAAAAAGGGGCAAAATGTGTTTTTAATGAATCGTCTATATCTTTGAAACACAATTGGCTATCGTCGTGATTTTAACTATAATTGGTTACTTTTACAAATGTCTATGACAGGACTCAAAGATGTTTCGAAATTCTTTATCTAAAGGGGTGAAAATATGTGAAATGTGTTTCGATTATCCTTCCATATCTATCGAATCCAGCAAGATATCGAAGTACTCTTTGCTTTAAATTGGTGCTTTTGTAAATATCCACAATGCCATTTAAAATATATTTTCTGAATTCGGCCCTAAACTGGTTAAAAAAAGGGGTAATATGAGTTTTCGACTCACATTCGATATATATCGATCCCATAGCTTTTTATACAGCGACGTGTTTTTTGTTTAGGATTGATGCTTACTCAAATACCTAAAAAGTGATTTCAGGAATTTTCGAAATTCGCCACCTAAGGACGTGAAAAGGGGTGAAAAGTGGTGAAAAGCGTTTTCAATTAATCGTCGATATATCTTGAACCCAGCGGGCTAATGTTGTGTGTTTTACGTTCACGAGATACCAATAAAGTATTATTAAACGTGATTCAAGGGTTTTTCGAAATTTACTCTCTTAGGTGGTGAAAAGACCTTGAATGTGTTTTAGATAAATCCTCGATATCTATCGAACCCGTCGAGATATACAATTAATTTTTGCTTCAGGATGATGATTACAGAAATTATCGCAAAACTGTTTTCAGATTTTTCGAAATTCGATTTCTCAATGCTACGCAGGGGTGACATGTGTTTATTTAGTGAATGATAGATTTTGTTTCGACTGAACGAGCTA
Organism: Medauroidea extradentata; assembly: GCA_003012365.1. NCBI lineage: Eukaryota > Metazoa > Arthropoda > Insecta > Phasmatodea > Phasmatidae > Medauroidea > Medauroidea extradentata. The sequence goes on from PNEQ01016671.1 coordinate 95,613, forward strand.
GCAATGTGATTTACACTTCAGTTGGATACTTATACAAATGTCTAAGATGTAAATTTAAAATATTTCGAAATTCGACACCCAAAAGGGTGAAAAAGCACAAAATTTGTTTTCCATCAACCCACGACATCTATCTAACCAGTAGCGATATTGAGGTGTTGTTCGCGTCAGAGTGATGCTTACGTAAATATTTTAAAAAATATGTATACTTTGTTATTTATAAGAAACGTAATTATTAAGAATAAAACTTAAGTTGGTAAATTTTCAAGACAGACGATCCGAAAAGCAGGAACGAGCAGCGAGAAACAACCTATACAGGAGTTTCACTCTACAGTAACCTATCGAGACGTGGTGTTGTACAACCTCTATGAGCCCAGGACACAGATATATATATATATATATATATTTTTTTTTTAAATAAATTTTTTTTCATGAATTATTTCGACGTTACCTGACGCAGTTGTTGGTTACTCAGGTCTGAATTCCGGGAGGTTCTGAACATCTAGGCTCGAATTCCGTTAAAAGCTGCGTGCGAACGTTCAATTCTGACACACAAAAACTACAAGGCAGATCGAATAAGTGAAATGTACATGTAGTCTTTTAAAGGGGTAAAATTTCAGTTCGCTTTCCACTTAAGTTCCTCTACAATATCAGATGACATATCGTCGGTATACTGCCAAAAGTGATTAAGTCATAAATGCTATTTCGTTTAAAAACAGTATTAAATAGTAGATATTAACAAACATGTGGTACGTTACTATACTGTGACACAACAGTACGAAACGACGAATAGACTTTAAACTTGGGCAATTGTTCGTTAACGACATATACATATTCCTAGCATTTTTATAATTTTATCTCATTTTGACTTTGTCACTTTTGGCAGTAAACCGACGATATATCATCTCACTAATCTCAAGTTTGGGGGTACCAAATACGTTTCCGCGAAACCTTTACCCACTGAAACTTTGTAATGGCAATAAAGTTAAAGTGAATATTTTGAAAATATATAATTGAGGGCACCGTCACCAATGGTTGTGCACAGGGTAAAAATATGTTTTTCATTCGATTAACCTCTTACCTTAGATGTCTGTAACTACCCCACAACCTCAAATAGGCAGGGTTATAAATAAAACCCAGGCGAAGTCGCTGTTAGTGGCAGGGACAAACTTAAGACTGCTTTTCGCGTGGACAGCTATAGCTACTTATCCTGCTGCATAATTAGTTCAACTAGCCGCTTGGACATTCTAACACTTTATGACTGAAGTACCAATGTTGTGTACAAAGAGGTTTTTAAATTAAAGTAAATATTATCAGTTACGAATAATACTCGCGAGCAAAGCCGCGGGGGACTGCTAGTATATATATATATATATATATATATATATATATATATATATATATATATATATATATATATATTACTAACTGGTGCTAATGTTGCAAAATATAACAAAAATTTATTATTATTTTGTGCATATATGAGCATATAGCTGCCTGGAAACGTAGTTAAAAAAACTTTTAGTTTTGGAGCAAAGCGTATCAAGTAACCAATACCGTTGGAGAGTTAAGGGTACCGGCTGACGGGCGTATCCTCTGTCAGTTCCTGTCTTTGTGTATAAGTTATATGTTACTGTCTCTACTAACATTGTTCTTAACATGACGTAAAGCCCACTTACCTTATATTACCTGTTTCGGAGCAAACAGGCAGCAAGCAATCAATGGTGGTCAAATGGTGATGGCAGAATAACTAACATTCCAAGAAGAGCGTAAACATTCCATTCGGAGAGATACAAGTTGTAACCTTGTAAAACTGGATCTAGCGATTATTATGACACTAGCTTCATCCAGTCGGTTGGCTAAAGGGAGTTACCAACTCATTCTTGAACCTAAATAATAACATATATACGTCTAGGCACAACTCGCGTATCACAGAATATACGTAAGACTGCATGAGTGAGTCTGCATCCAACATATTTGGTGTGTTGGAACCATAAAATCCAGCACTAAGGCGGAAAGTCATTCCCAATCTGTACTTTCAAACGAACTGTCTAGAACCTGCGCCGATTCGGTATCGTGACGCGATACCGAATCGAATGATTGGTCACATGACCAGGCAATTCCAATATATATATATATTTTACTTAACACCTTCCTACACCAATACCTGCATGTTACACATTTATTGGATGCGTCTTCAACTCAGCGAGTTACGTTCATTAATATATGTCGCTCTAAATGCAACCTGAACTGTTAATTTATAAACGACATAGCAACAAAATAGGTATAGGAACATGACAAAATATGGGTTCATAATATAATATACGGAGAATGTCAAATAATATAAATCTGCAGAGAAAATTTAGAACACACTTTGTGTAGAAGTAATGTATTATGTAATTTGATGCACTATAACATTAGCTGAGCATTTGTTCATAGAATAGAGTGTGTGATGTACACAATCAATAGAGGTGAAAAATTATGTATTATTAATATACTATTGCTAATATCACGTGATTCGCGTAATTAACGTACAAGAAAAGGCACAATATAACACACACCTTCAAATTTAAATTGTAATTATATGCATAACAGCAACAGTTATAAAAACTTTGTAACTAAGTAATTGTATGAGTGAGTGCTAGAAAAACATTAATGTACATAAAATAAATATAATATGTTCAACCAAAAATCTACGTTACTCACTATGTTCCTGTTCGTTGTCACTTTCCAAACCTTCAATTCTCGAAATTTCACCTGTGTCATACTGTAGCAAAGCAAGCACTTATGGTTTTAATGAGGACGAGCTCTTTTATGACAAGGGCTTGATCGAAGAAATAAGTAGTTCCGATGATATCAACAAATTTTGCGGTAGATCCTCGTTTGCAGCAAGCCTATTCATCTTCCTGCATCTTCTTTCATGATATCGTCGAAAATCCCTATTTCTGGTTTCCTTAGCTTCTTCGCAAAGCATTCCATTTACCTACCTGAATGACATTTGATCCGTGGATCAAACTTCATGTAAATATTGTTGCATCGGATACCATTCGTAGTGTCCTACATACAATTTTGCTGTCTCCATATAATACTTTTGAAAGGCTGCAGGATTAAAAGCAAAACCGCAGGAAATTGTGCGCATGGTATGATATTACATCTTCTAATCAGTTCTGCAGATATTACTGTTATTGTACTGGAAAGGACATCATCTTAAAAAAAAAAAAAAAAAAGACGCGCTGTATTCCCATTGTTCATTGTACCATAGCCTTGTTGACAATGTCGACTAAGAGTCCTATTTCTTATTTAAACCGACTTTGAATGTCCGTCTTGCGTAGTTTGGCTCTTTGACATCAAGTCGGTAACTCAGATGAAGCAACCATTCAAAAATTCGAATGTAGGCATGTAGAGTTGGTAGGCCGTATTGAAGTCATTTGTTGTTGACATTTAAAGTCACAATGTTATTCAAATCGTTCATGTTTTTCTGAAGTTCACCGCACAGATGGCACCCTTGATTAGATGCTGTATCTGTTACAGCTGCACAGACTTTTCCATCAGTCATTGTCAACAGCAGCTGATGATGCACATGATATTGTTATCCGTCTTCATCCTGTATTTCGGATGGAAGAATATTAGTGATCTGTGATGTTACATATTCTGCTTCCGTTTTATGATATGGTTACTTTCTTTTACAAATTTAAATAGAAGTGGTCTACAAAAACGGGTTGATGAAGGAAGTGGATTTTGACAAATAATTGTTTTCTGGTGTTCATCATCGTTCTAGTACAACTGTAGTGGTACCTCACTTGTCATAAGTACATGCCAGTCGTCAAACTCTGGTTCTTGCGTATGTTGTTTGTACATGATTTAGTTGCTACCATCTAAACTCCATTTGGAAACCAAGTTAACGCTGCTGTCGTTTCTTTGAGAAATTCTGACGCCTTCAACACCCATCATAATTATTGAAACGGTACGGTCCATAAGAGCCTGCAGCCTAATTTCAGCACATTTCTCTGAAATTACAATTGCATATTTATTCTTTAGAGGCTGAATTTTTTATGGGGTGGATATAAGTCTACACCCCTTTCCTTAGACTCGTCTCTTATGGTCTGATAGTATTTCGTAATAAATCGTCATTTATCATTAACGCTAACGCTTCTTCTGGGGAATAACTTAAAGCAGTTCTTCTTACCTGGTTTCTTTTTCCACTCTTCATGTACTCGTTTTGCTTTCGTTGGCGTTGTGTGGAGAACTGTTATAAGGAGGTTTGCCTCTTCAGTTCTACCTTCCGAGCGCAACTTATATTCAGCACTAAAGGTGAGCTCAGCTGTTGATATCGATGCTCTAATAACTTCTGTCCGCCATCTCTTCGTACGTTCAGAACACGCTTGGAACTCCATTTTTTTGTCATCTGAAACATATTTTAAAATATCCTTAAACTTCACATCATGGACTAGTTATGAAATCACAAATATGAGCAATCTGGAACCACCCATACGATACAACGAAACCAAATTCAATATTTTCTCACGCTATTATTTAACATTTCTGAATACTAACACTTTGTATCATGCCACGCCTACATAAGTTCTTACCTGCAGTCCGTTTTGCCTTATATGAGCGTTGTAGCTTCACTGTCGTCACTGAATCGAGCCATTGTTTACTGTTGATCAAACACCTCTTCTTATTGCGCCAGTTAATTTGCCACAATTTCTTGAATTTGTAAGCAATTTTCTTTACCATTGCACATCATTCTTCGTTTTCACTGTCCGGCCTACGTGATTGACATGCGTGAGAAACGTGGGTAGTCCATTTATAGTTACGTTTTTCAGTTACAATACGGTACACTTGTGAATGAGAAATTGACCCAGACATGTTTTCGCTTGTGTAGACGACAACACACTGAATTACAAGAAAGGTACAATATGATGCTGTGATTGGTTTTATTATGGCGTAGTTTATGTGACTGCGCGCAAGCCTGTACGGACGAGAATTAACACAATGATTGCTGTTCTACATTTATTTTGTTTTCTCTGGCAGCCGCACATGGACGCACGTACATTTAACATATTTCATCAACGACAATTCAAGGAACATTTTCCACTACACTTTTGTGCAGGATTCAGTAGGACATTTTTACATCGCCTATTTTGTCACATAAATTGAGTTGACATATAGGGGCATAAAGGGTCTACATATTTATTATATTTGATGTAAAAGACATCATCTTATTACTTACACGAGTAATTCATACATTTATATTTGTATATATAGCATTATTTAGTGCAATGTTAATTTTTAGACAGACTTGACCGTCTTTTTGTAAGACGCGGAATATCGTCCACTAGAAATAACCCATATTTCCTTATTTTTATGACTGTACTACATATTATACGTACAAAGGTTTTGCATACAACATTAATTTTATTTTGCTACATCATGAATAATAACTTTCAGCTGTAAACAATATACTTTAATTTTTGCTGTTTTGACCACGTTTTCGGTCGTTCTGTCCCCCTGTGCGGCGTGCAAGAGGGCAGGTAGTATCAATAACAGCAAATTACACAAATATGGCGGAAATGTGTGATGAACCTAACCATTAAATTATACCGATGTTATGTGGAGAACATTTAGGCCTAGATAGTGTAAGAACGAATTGGAAGTAAGTTTTATCACTTGAAGTAACTTTAAATGTTTTAATTTTTCTTCTACACAATTATTTTTACTTCGATTTTATATTTTGTTTAGTGTTAACAAATAGTTGTTTGTATAAGAAAGTTTGTTACATTTTGAAAATGGTCATTATTTTACTGTAAGAAACTTTGGATGTATGCATTAGTTTAAGAGCCCTATACAGCTGCGAACGCTGTTGCAAAATGTCAAGAAAACGTTTTTTTTAAAGAAATGCTACTAAATGTGTTTTCGGAATCATTATCTACGAAAAGAAAACACATTAAAAAATATGCTTCTCAATTTTTGTTTTCATGCTTAGAAACATGGTTCCGGTGTACCTCAAAATGGCCATAAACGGCTTTTTCGGGCTGCTGTCGCGTAAAAAATGAACAACCGGAATCATAAAATAAATATGTAGAAGCACGTGCTGGACTTTACGACGCATTTTCCGTAGGCAAAAAAGTAGGGTCACCGCTTAAGTCCTATAAGTAAAAGCCAAGAACCAAAACACTGCGCGCCGTTTTCGCTCCCCTTACATAAAGGCCTGCTGGTTTCCATACCCCAAACGCGGCATCTAACGGCTATTATTTCGACTGGCAACCTCTACTGATAAGTAGAGACATGCAAAATTCGCGTTATTTTCTGACAGCTGACTAGACTCCAAGTGACTATAGGCGCGTTCGACGTCTCCCGCTGGCCGATATATTCGTGACTTGCCGTGGAGAATGCTTACACGGTACAGAGGCCAATCTCTGTAAAAACGTAAACACGTCAATAACAACACATAAAAGTTCGTGGCCAATTGAATCGCAGATTACGATCTGTTTTGTATAGGAAATTGAAGTTTAGTCAGGGAACCAAGTGATAACGCGAATTTTGCATGTCTCTACTGATAAGCATTCTGAGTACAGCTACTGAGATCGCCGAGTGCTGATGGTGTTACATTTGGCCTATGTACTCGCCAGCAAACTCAGCAGCAAATGGAACTCGCCCATGGTCGATGTTGAGGGTTGTGCCCCTTGTACACGGCCAGCTGTTGAGCGGCGATGGAATGACACCTCCCCCCTCCCCCTCATGCGGCGACATGGGCGGGGAACAATGGGCATGGGCGTAGGCCGACGTCTAGGTGTGTCCGAATATGCCGACATGCTCGGGCTCTATGGAGGGACCCGCTGTACGCGCTAGACGTCAGCCTCCCGGAACATGTCCACCCGTCTCTGTCGCCGCAGGTACAGGTGAGGTTACATCTACTACAGGTTAGGAAGCTAAGTCTTATTAGTTTGGCAAGGAACAGTTTCTGCCGCTAGTTGAGTTGGTATTGGTAAGGAAAGGGGGACATTTAAAGCTGGCTCTTATGGTCAAAACCACGGTCGTAGAAGAACAGGTCTGGACACTCGCCTATCTACCAATGTATTTTGCTTGACCCCCTTGTTGTTTGGCTGTAGTTCGTCAAGTTACCGAGAATGTCGTAGGCTACTTTTTGGCGCTGTTTTCCGGGCGGTCGGACTCAAACTCCGTCCACTTTTTACCATTGTTAAATTTATCAAGTAAATAAAGATTGCTGGAGCCTCTTCTTAAATATGTGAGCGAAGAAAGTATTTCATAAATTGATAAAAAATACTTTTTGATAAATTGTTTATCTTAGCGGAAAGGAAGTGGGCGGAGTTTAGTCCGACCGCCCTAACTGTAGCGCCAATAAAACACAATATTCTCGGTAACTTGGTGAACTACAGCCAAACATCACGGGGGTCAAATATCCAGGCGAGTGTCCAGACCTGTTCTTCTACGGCCGTGGTCAAAACTTTGTTCTTCGGCAATGTTCGGTTTTGCACCCGAAGTTTTCTCCATATGAAATAGATCCATTTACCGACACTATTGCAACTAACGGCAGAAATTTTCCCTTGCCAAACTAGTGAACAAGATATTCGATTATGATCCTAACTTGTAGTAGAATTAACCTCAGTACAGATAATTTACGGTCAAATAAGCACAGTTTATTTTTTCACTCTAAAGGACGCCCGAGTATCACTCCACTACTTTCCGATGGAAATGTCTAGGTAAAAATTATGTAAGGCTATAGTTACAGTATTTGGTTTGTGTTCAACTCATGACATTTATTTCATAAACAAGTTGATATAGTTACCTTTACAGCTAAAATGAACGCGATTTCTTCTAATTCATGCTACATAAATTTGGGCGCGAGAGGTTTACGGATGTTATAATTATTTTCAAACTAAAAGACAAGTATTTTTGAAACTCTGTTACTATAGAGGTCTAGATATTATCATATTAAAATTATATAAATGACAGTTGTCCACTTCTGTAGATTTTGTGGTTTCAAGCCCCTATAGTTAAAAAAACTGTTTTTAATTTTTTACTCAAAAGTAACGCATACTACTGCATAATGCTATATAAATAAACGTTTGCTGATAAAATATCTACTAGGCAAAAAAATTTCATCGAATTTTTTAGAGTAGTTCAGATTTATTGACGACTGAGTATTTCCACTCGTCCACTCGACATCGTACCTTTCTATCCCCCTTAATAACAGCACAATCAACTTGGGATCCAAAAATTCGTACATCACGAACTTTGTCCTACACGTTCTTAAAATGTGTTGCAGCGGGTTACAATTATTTTTGCGAAATTATTTAGCATGTATTAATTTTTTTATCAAATAAAATAACGAACACTTCGAACAATCTCGCTGTAAATTCTGAATTTCAGCAAGATAATTGGAATAATTGTTTTTGTGGCCCTCGAAATGGCTTAAAAATACTTTTCCAGACTGCGTATTTTTATGAGAAAATAGCAACCAGATTCGAGACAAAATAAAGCTAGAAACTAGAAACATTGGCAAACTTTATACCACATTTCCCACAGTTGATTTGGCCGCTGCTGACAGTCCATCGGTAAACGAATACTTGTAAAACACTGCACGCGAGTTGAAGTGTTTAGAAGTGATATTGCAACACATACGCCCGTCAGCTGTACCCTTAACTCTCCAACGTCATTGGTTACTTGATACGCTTTGCTCCAAAACTAAAAGTTTTATTGACTACGTTTCCAGGCAGCTATATGCTCATATATGCACAAAATAATAATAATTATTTTTGTTATACTGTGCAACATTAGCACCAGTTACTAACGTAACAAGCAAATTATGTCTTTGTCGCACCGTTATTAGAAAACTATGAGAGCTAAAATTGTTTTGTAAGAGGAAACTGTACTCACAAGTATAATCTATGAAACAAACACTATTTCATAAAGATATAAAATTATGATTTTATCGTACATGAACACCCTTAAAAAAAAGATGGCGCAACAAATTGGAACATGTTGTAGTACAGTTCAGTGTCCTGTTTAGAAGCACGTAAAGAAGAAGAAGCATTATTTGCTGAGTGTTGCCGCCAAGTCTAACAGCCAAAGTCTCATACAATTTGTGAGAAGTGGCAGCAGAATGTGATAGTCTTTACAGAGGTTAAAGAATAAACAAATAAGCGGCATATTTTCAAATATTAATGTAACAGGCAAATTCTTCTACTTATTCCTTCTCGCAGTGATGCGGGTCTTATGGCCTCGACCCTAACCCATCGGTTCCGCCGACCTTGTCTTGAGTATAAATGGTGGACTAGCTGTGAAGAAAAGAAACTTGTTGCACCTCTTTGATTTCCAAACGCTAAAACATAAGTATTCGTTCACGCCATTTCTGACGCTGTCCTCTTACATTAAAAATAGCTCTGAGTAAATTATAGTATCTATTAAAAGTGTAATGTTATGATACAATGAAGTCACGTCGTACCAATAAGCTATCTGGTACTGAATTGGAACTATAACGCATTTAGGTGGAACTAGTGCGCTCTTTGTTATTCAAGTGTTCTAGTTTGTTCTCTACTTTTTTTTAGCGATATTAATTTTTTACGCCTCAAAGAGTGCAGATATCACAATTCTGTTTGACAGTTTTGTTTAAAATCGTCTTCTCCATGTTCGCAGATTTTTGAAGTCCGTAAACACTACGGTTTTAGGTAATTATGTAATTAACGAAATTCTTGATAGTTGACTTTTTAGTTGAAGTTGTATAATGTCTTGCTTTGAAAAAGTTAGCTATCACGACAAAACCATTCTAAAATCTGCCAGACAAATATTTGATGCCTGCTCTCGTTTAAGTTAAAAAAAAAAATAATTATTGCAAAACCGTAGAAATTAAACAGCATGGCCTTAAGGGCGTTGGACCCGTAAAATATATCATTTTTATATTTGTGCCAAACACTGTTCAACTTTTGCACATCAGATAACACGTAATTTCCCCAAATAAAAAAAATTAGGCCCCATAGTTTTAGCATAATCACTAATCAAAGTCACAAAATAACCGTTGCAGTGTAGCCAAAATCAAAAAAGTAATTATCTAATGAATTCAAAATTACGGGAACTGAAAGTCAGTGTACCAATGCTATGACATGTTTGACAAAAGTTAGTTTTGAATATTTTAGTAGTAGTCAAAAGTCAAAGTTGTGCAAAAATTTACTCATTTTCATAAATTTTTTAAAAATACAAACATTTATCGCTTTGTGTTTACAAAAGTGTCATGAAGTAGCTCACATCATTAAGTATCACTATGAGTTATCTTGTTTCTGGAAGTTAATTATTTTTTATTATTTTGGCTACACCGCAACTGCCCTTTTGTGACTTTGATAGGTGATTATGCTAAAACTATTGAACCTATTTTTTTTATTTGGGGAAATGACATGTTATCTGATGTGTAAAAGTTGAACAGTGTTTGGCACAAACATAAAATTTTGAATTTTTACGGGTACAACGTCCTTAAAGACAAAATTTATTAAGTACGTTGTGACAAATATTTAAACACGAATTGTTCTCGTATCCGTCAATATGTATTGAAGTTATATGAAGCAGAGTTTACCGGACGCTGCTCATTTAGTGAAATGTAGTTACGCGTAAACTATGCAGTGTATTTGGTACAAACACAAAATTAAGAAATTGCCTTTTGTTTCCATCGCCCTTTTAGAGTCTTACTACCTTCGCTTCAAATATGTTGACGAAACTTTTTCAAAACACATTATATTGTTTGTCTACGAAAATAACAAACACTTCAAACTATGTCGCCATTGTTTTAAAAATTCGGCATGTTCATTAGAATCATCTTTTTCGGGCTCGTCAAAATGGCAAAAAAAAATGGCTTATCCAGACTGCCGTATCTCGAAAAATCGAAAAATATCAACCAAATCCGAAAAATACAACAGTAGAAACGAGCATTAGTCTTTGAACTATGTTTCCCACGAATAAAATAATTTTGTCACCACTTAAAGTCCCATACGGGGAGAAAAAAGAATATGGTAATGATATGGTACAGTACTGTACGTCGAGTGGCTTGCGCAGAGATGCGATAATGCATTACGTACGCCGGTGAAAGGCGCCCTTACCACGCTATCGATTTTCTGTCTCTCTCTCTCTTTCACACACACACATCTTATCTAGGGAGGGGCCTTAAGGCCACGTGTTCCTATTTATACTATTTTTTGCGAGTTAAATTTTTTTTAAATCCTGAAGGGGAGCAAATATCGCATCACGTTGCACGCAGTTCGAACGCCACTTAGGCGGCCGCCTTAAATGTTCATAAAACGACGACAGGATTATTATGTATTTCAATCAGTGTTGAAATGCACCCAATCAGATAGTTTTTTTTTTGTAATGTACGAGTTTAAAGTATTCACCTAACAGCGAGTCAGCTCCGAACTAAAATGTGCCCAGCTGAATGTCAAGAATTCCTCGAGTAAGAGTACGGCACAAGGGCGAGTCGCGATCACTCGCAGGGTTGGCCGCCGCCACCTGCCAGGCTACCACCTGCCTCCACGTCAAACACGTTGCGGGGCCGCGCAGGCGAACCTCCCCCTACCCCTTCGAAATGCACTTTTATATATTCCTTCCGCCAAGATTGAATTGAATAGCAAGCGCGGCTCAGTGGGGCGGTGCCGTGGCGCGCAGGAACCGCGGGGGAAGAGGGGATCGGGCGTGAGTTTGATGTTGGAGGGGGAGGGGGGCATGATATGCTGTGCACGACCCCTTTCGGATCTACGGTAGAGGGGGGGGGGAGGAGAACATGGTTACTAGAAAGGGAGAGGGGAGTACCAGTTGTGCGTGAGCGAGGATGGTACGGAGTCGCGCAGGGGAAGAGATTTTGGGAAGGGGGGAAACCGGCGAAGTAGGGGAAATAGCCAGACGAGAGATGTAAACAGTGTAACCTTGAAAACACTGGGGAAGGTCAATAGGGGTGTCACACCATTCGCCGGAGCGCCTGCGCGGCAAACCAGCCGTTGCTGCGAGCACGCTGTCAAGTTGGCAGCCATTACACATTTACACACGCCGAGAATGTTCTGTAGTAGTTTATGTTTCTTTGCACCAAAACCACAGAGTTGGTCGAGCTGGCGTGCGCTGCTGAATAAATAAAAACTAAAACAACAACTTTTTTTTTACTTTGTGGAAATAAAGCATGACACGTGGTTGTATAACAGTGTCAATGTCCGACAGTTAATAACGGTGCTTAAATTTTTCACCACTCCAGGTACACGAGCAGTTATAGGAACCGTGGAATATCGTATTCCACTGATGCTGGATACATATAACCTACGACGAAGGCACCTGGATTCGAATTCGGATAATGTACAGTTCTGTGTAGAGGTTAACTCCCACGTAGCCAATCGCCAGGATAACTCTTTATTTAACGAGTTGCTAAAAGTCAAATCACCGTGGGGGCCGCGATTCCGAGAGGTCAGACCTCTCGCTTCCCAAAAAGGGCGATCCGGGCTCGATTCCCGACGGGGTTGGTGCCCGGATTTTCGCATGTGGGAATCGTGCCGGACGATGTCGCTGGTCGACGGGTTTTCTCGGGGATCTCCCGTTTCCCTCGCTCCATACATCATGTCACTTCTCGCGCTAAAGAACTCGATGTTAAACGCTGACCAAAAATCTCACTCACTCAAATCACCGCCGTTACTTGCGTTGGTGTGTCACTATCGGTAGGCGACATACATTCAACGTTCGCCTCACTCACGGTGTTTGAAAAGAAGTGGGACTCTATTGCTTTACTAATAAGATGTAGAAAAATTGTGACTCAATAGTTATATTATATTACAACGCACGGGGTGTATCCTAATTAACTAAATAGCACTAATTCACACGAAAGGATGTTTATATTTACATTTATTTTCAACATTAACGTAAAAAGCACTCATATTTATAACATTGGCATTTATCGTGAGTTTTCTTATATCGTGAATTCAGTTTTATCGCATGTTATTTTGTTTCCTAACTGTACTATTCTGGACATGCGCCATTGCAATATTATGTCGTTCCAGAAATCATGGGTCGCGGTTACACTGGCTGCAGAACTACATCACTTAAACGTGTTCAGTTTTATGGAGTGGTTACACGAACTACGAACAAGTTCAGACCGCAGTCTCTTCTCCTTCAAAGTAAACTAGTTTCATATACAGTTGCGAGCGACATATCTTCGATGCTTCTCTCCTATTGGTTGCTTGGAGTAACGATCTGTTTCAACCATCATGGCTGCTTTTTGGTACGATATTTTGTACTCGTTAAATAATATTAACTTTTGGTGTAAAATAATTATTTCCACTTTACACACAGCAGCAGCATTCCATTTGCATGCAATATTATAATTAAAAAGTCACGAATGTTGTGTGCAGATGTGATAATAATTAAATATAGTACATTTCATGTTCCAAGTTTGTTGAGGTTAGAAAATTAATAGTGTTTTTTCTATTTAGTCGTGTAACCCAGCAAACATGTTCAGCTTTTAAACATGATCAAGCATGGCTGCCTAATGTATTTAACTGAACAGGTTTAAGACCTCTAGTGTAACCGCGGCCTTTGAATGAGACTAAGAAATAACAAACAAACGAAAAACGAAAAAATGAGAAAACAAAGTCTAGTTTGGCTGTAGTCAACACATCCATAAACAAATGCTACTACAGCTAAACTAGGCTTGTTTTCTCATTTTTTCGTTTTTCGTCCGTTTTTTTTTAGTCTCATTCCAAGATTTCTGGGACTTCATAACGTTGAAATGGCGTATGTCCACAATAGTACAGAACGCTATTCTGTCCCATTGCCAGAAACATTCACACATTATTTTGTTTCATGTTTGTTGAACTTAATGAACCAGAAATGATTATGCTCGCCAATCTACTTACATCCATACAATTTGTAGTGATGGTTTTCAATTCGGCTCCATACACTACCAATGCTTATTTTTGCGACAGGGTGAGATATGAGAATAAAATGCTTGCAATAAAAAAATTATACATACAATTATGTAACATATTTTGAATAGAAGTTAGCATTGTTGATACGAAGATCTGTCTTGTAACGCCAGTACAAGCAGACAGCGTGAAATTGTTTTCCAATGGAGCCAACAAAAATGTAACACTTAATTTTAACTGACATTTATTTGCCGGAAAACTTTATCAGGTAATTACGTGAAATAAAACCATTCATGTGTGGAATTAGGCTTCTTAAATTAGGTTATAAGCGATTCAGGATCCAATGAGTTTTACAAAAACCTTAATTACTTTTAACCTTTCAGTTAAATTATATTTTCCAGCGTAACAATCAAAGTGTATGGATTGCACTGTACCGCACTCAAAAGTTAATGACAGGTCACAATATTAATTATAAATAAATTATTATTTTAGATAAGATGGTTTTCAAAATTACTCGCATTGTCGCGAACCGCCTATACGAAACTATATTTGCTAGCCAAATTCGTAATCACGTACGAATTTTCTTTTATTTAAGTGTTCACCGTAGCTAATTATTCCGAACTCTCAAATCACTGTTAATGACTAAGTATTTATAGATTATTGTTATGGTTCCGTTACTGCTGACCAACGATCACAGACCATCTGTGATTTCAGTGCTTACAAAAACAGTAACGGGAAACCGTTTACGATTAAGACTCACTGTGAAAAGCACATACATATTATTACAGTGGAATTTATAATTTGTATGTTAAAACAAAAAGAAACCTCTCAGCTTTAACTTTAGTAAACATTATTTTCATATAACTTTGCACCAGAGAACTACTTTCCCTAATGCGCTGCCAACACTACGCTAGTCAACTGCGAACCAGTTGTAGCGAGCGACTCGGCTGCCGGGGAGCGAAGTGTTGTTGGCAGCCCTGCACGCGGGTACCGTGACGTCATCGTCTCACTTCCCGCCAGCTGGTGGCCTGTGGCCGGTGATAATACATCCCTGATTGCGACGAGCAGGGGCCAGAAAGGAAACCAACGAGCCAACCCCCCTCTCCCTGGCTAAACAAGGGAATAGCAAATGAAAGTCGACGAGTGACAACACATCCAATTGACATTTCTCAGGACAACAGTGCTCCAAGTTAAAAACTGGAACGCCTTATTTTGACGTACGTCGTAAAACTGAACTTCGTTGCTGTTTCGGGGTAAACGTAAAATTTTTAAAACCAACTTAAAAAGTATTGGTCATGACAAATATTCAGAAGCGAATTAATAAACGGGGTGTTATGGGTACGTTATAGGCTTTTCACGGTAAAGAGAAGTCTTTTAAAACCGTCTTGTTAAAATTAACAACAGTATACCTGTAAATATGTGTGCAGCATTGCTAAATAGCGTGTTTTTTATGCCTTACCCTGCAATTTGTTATATGGTACAAATGTACAACTCTTCTGCTGCCAGTGTATTTTGTAAAACATTTCACAAATGTTTACACTATTTAGGCTTACTGTGATTTTCCACCATCTCAAAAACTCCGAATTTTATTTAAATGTTCGATAACAACCTGGCTTATTTCTGATGATCCAGCAAGCCTGGTCACGTGAATGAGAAATCATAGTTAACTCTAAAATGTAATTTTTGTAAACACCTTTTTGTGGTGTGTGTAAAGAGAGAGAGAGAGAAAGAGAGAGATTTTTTGGTCAGCGCTTAACATTGAGGTCTTTAGCGCTGGTGAGTGGTGATATGATGTGTGTATGGAGCAGCGCCGGAATGAAAGGACGGGGGATATGAGAGATCCCCGAGAAAACCCGCCAACCAGCGGCATCGTCCGGCACTATTCCCACATGCGAAAATCCGGGGTCCCCGCCGGGAATCGAACCCGGATCGCCTTGGTGGGAGGCGAGAGGTCTGACCCCTCGGCCACCGCGGCTCCTGTGTGTGTGTGTGTATACACCAGGAAAATAAATACAGGGAAAATGTAGTTTTTTTTTTTGGTTCCACAAAAGTTCTAATCCCTTACGAGTAGTAACCTGGCGAAGTCAACTAGGTTTGCTTGATAATGTGACTAGATTTGCTCAATCACCGAAGGTTAGCCAGGTTGTTATCGAAAGCTTGTTATCAATTCAGAGTTTTTAATGGAGAGCATTTGAAAAAAAAAAATAATAAACATCAGTTTAAGTTATACTGCACAAATGTAACACATTTGTATTCGCCACAAGATTATAATGAAGTGTTCGCATTGTGTATGTGGTCAGATAACCCCAGCTTATACTACTCTCGAGTAGGGTTTGCCGAGAGTCGATCGAGTTAGCACTGTTCACTTTTTGAATGCGAGCAAGCTTCACTCGGTCAATTTTTTACACGATTCGAGTTGAAATTATGGTATGGCAAGCTCGGGCGTCGCAACCATAAGGGACGGAGGGGACAGCCCCCCCCCCCCCCCAATATTACGTATTTTCATTTGGTCTCCTCCAATATATACAGGTTGTTTCTTAACTTATATTACAAACTTTAGGACGTGATCCTTTACCACAAATGATATATAGTTTCACAATGAAATTTTTGTCTACTGCAATTCGTAAGCCAGAAATTTACACTTGGAAATTTAATTTTAAATGGTGTTTTTGCAAAATATTGGAACGACGAAGAAGTCACCTCCCTACGTGCCCTTCAAATGTGTTGCAGCGAGTTACGACTATTCTCTTTCTGCCGGAACTGTTTAACGCAAATTATTTCTGTAAGTTATATCTATGAAAAGAACCCACACTTCAATCTATGTCGCTATAGTTTCAAAAATTCGGCGCGTTTATTAGTAACATTACTTTAAGGCCCCTCAAAACGACCAAAAATGGCTTTTCCAGACTGCCGTATGTGGAAAATTAACAATCGGATTCTAATAACATAAGTTATAGAAACAAACGTTCGACTTTGGATTACGCTGCCCATAAATAAGAAATGTGGTCACCGCTTAAAGTCTCATAGGGTACGTCATGTGAGGGGCTTGCACGGAGAGGCTATAATGCATTACATAAGTGGGTTAGTGGTAGCATCACACTCCTACCTCATACACACAAACGCAACCTGTCTGTGCACAATGTTTAGTGTTATTGAAATGTTCAACGCATCAAGAAGCCGCTCTTTAGAACACTCCCCTTCGTGAAAATAACATCCTCTCATTGAGTGGAACTTCTGTAGCGGACATTTCATGTTAATTTTCTGAGCAGTACGTACCAAGAAACACAAAAGGTCCTCTTTTTTTTTTTTAAATCGTTAGAATTCATCATTTACAAGGAATAATGTTTAAAAATAATCTGATGCTGCAGTAGCATCGTTAGCACACGAATTTCTGTGGCTTTTTAAAGAAATTCACACATGAAACATACCAATGATGGTGTGTGATAGGCATGCCAGTGTATTGAGTTGCTTGAAAGCAAGTTTGTTGAGGTTTACTTGGTTGAAATATGTTATATGGTTCTAAAGAACTGTTACACAGGATGTGGTTTTCAAAGTGCAAAATACATTTACAAGCACGCTGTATGCAATTCAACTGCGGGTGTAGCAGTTTTTGCCTACATACCAGGTTTTGGTATTGTTGGCACAGACACAATAGAATGCATTTTATAGCAAATAGTACATTCTAGTGACTTGTAAATATAAGACCTTTTATGTTGCTTAGGATGCACTTCTCAGAAAAGCAACATGAAACGTTCACAAAACCCAACGCCACAAAAGTTATAGTCAACAAGAGGGTGACCACTCCTGTTATTTTCATGATTGGAGTTTTAAAGAGCAGTTTCTGGATTTGGTCGAAGATCTCTATAACACTTATCATTGTGCACAGAATTGGACGTTATTACCATGTTGTTTCCAATAATTTGCGAAAATACTATTTCAAAATTCATTTTTCAAGGGTGATTGTCTCACTTACAAATTGCGTTATATGCAAAAAAATTCATAGTGTAACTAGCCTATACCTTATTTTTGATAAGGAATCATCTCCGAAAGTTTTTAACATAAACTAAAGAACAGTTTCGTAGTAGTATGAAACATACCAATTCTGTGATCACTGATATATTTTTATTTGTCAACAGCCTCGTTAACAAAGCCTGTGTTGTAATAACTTAAAAACTGCAGATAAAACCAATTTGCTGCACATATTGGCGTATATAGTCCATTCGTGATAAAATTAGAACTTATGATTTAAAACTTTGTGTAATATTTCACACACGAATGCTCGGTTATTTGCTTCCAGTAAAGCTAGTGGATAATTGAGTAAGTAATTTTGTGTTGTAATGTCTTACCTACTAAATTTACAGTGACGAAAGTAGAGGTACTTGAAGTGCTCACCACTTTACCAATAATGGACTATATTATTCGAAAAAGATCACGCCCAACAAAAAACTATTTTTTCTTTATTTGTGTGTGTTATTATTATTAATATTATTATTATTATTATTATTATTATTATTATTATTATTATTAATGTTCTGTAGATTCATAGCTTAATAACATTTTTTTAATTAAATGGGGGCTACGTTCTGTGAAGTTTATGTTGTGTTCAACTTAATTACAGAAGATTTTATAAATAATTTTAAAGTGTAAAATTGTACATTTTTCAATTTAAATATCTGCAAGAAAATATTTCTACTGTTTTGTATGGTTTCCTCCATTACGTCATTCTTTATTGCGGGCAGTTTCTGTACTATGCCAACGCCTAATGTAATAAATATTGACAAACTTTAAAGATATTATTTATAAATGTTTATCTGCTCAAATTCGGTGAATTTTTTACTCAGATTTTTGGCAGGTTTCGAAAATATATTTTTTAAAAATATACAAAGGTGATCGTGCAAGACACTATAGATACTATAATGACAGTGAATACAAGTTTTTTAAATTAATTTTTTATGTTGCGTCTAACATCCTTACTGCTACTGCAGCTTGTAAGTTTAACATTCAGGCTTCTCCTGGTATTTAAATTCATTATTTTGTGGTATGTATAGGGCTCCAACATGTACCTATGTTAACTGTTTTTTTTTGTAAATCTGTTAATTTAAAAAAATTAAAAAAAAAAAGAAAATAGCTATTTCAACCAGTTATATAAATAGCATATTTTAGGAATGAGAAATGCTTAAATAACCCCATTTTGTACCTTATAATCCCAACGTTTCCCGGGGAGGACCCCCGGACCCCCCTCCGCTTTCTTTTGGGGATGGGTGTTCCTCAACAATTAAATAAATTTCAGTCGCCCCTCCCAAAAAAAATGAGCTTGCGACGCCCATGATGCCAAGGATAACCTTGTTACTACTGCTCGTAAAGGCGCAACGGACCCGGATACAGGTAATGGTAGAGGCTACTTTCCGCCTGACATCAGGTCAACCTAAATTACGTACTTAGTACGCAGGTTGCCTAAGTCCCTTCCCTAAGACTAACCATGCGGCTTTGGTTTGATTCTTCCTTCAGGCACACTTGTTATTTCAACAGCTGTTTTGCGAAAACAGCCGTAAGTGGCGGTAATATTTAACCACTACTTTTCTTGATCTATTCCAAATCACGTAATAAAAAATTCCACACATAAATCAGCTGCCCGTTCATTACTTGGGTGCTTCCTTATTTCCCATAATTTTTTAAATAGAAACAACACTTCCACGAGTGATAGCTTTAGTAAGGAAATACCCTTAAACATATTCATTCGCTGCATATTATCTTATTTTTTGCAGCGGGACTGCTCTGCACCGAAAACTGCGTATGTTATAACTGTACCAAACACTGTATAACTCTTACACATTACATTTCCCACAGATAAAATATTTTTCGGTTCCATAGTTTCAGTAACGGAAAGTAATGGCTTGACAATTCTCGTTATTTGATGATAATAAAAATTGTTCGAACGGTACGAATGAAATAATTCATTAAGATACAGAATGACGCGTCTGTTATTTCACGTATTTATTTTTTAAATACAGACATTGAAAGACATGCGAAATTTTGGGTAGGCTACAGTCTTTTTTTTTTAACACAAACAATTTTTATGTGAAACTATCAGTCCCCCGCGGCTTTGCTTGCGAGTGCTATTCGTAACTGATAATATTTACTTTAACTGGAAAACCTCTTTGTACACAAGATTGATACATCAATCATCAAGTGTTAGAATTCCCACGCGGCTAGTTGAACAAAACCTGCAGCAGGATAAGTAGCTATAGCTGTCCACACGAAAAGCAGTCTAAAGTTTGTCCCTGCCACTAACAGCGACTTCACCTGGGCCTTATTTATAGCACTGCAAATTTTACGTTGTGGGGTAATTACAGATATATAAATGCAAGTGGTTAATCGAATGAAAAACGTCTGTTTACCCTCCGCACAACCATTTGTGACGGTGCCCTCAATGAAATATTTTCAAAATATTCACTTAATGCCTTTAGAACGTTTTGATGGGAAAAGGTTTCGCAAAAACGTATTTGGTACCCCAACCTTGAGATTAGTGAGATGATATATGTGAGCTGATATTCTCGACGAACCTAAGTGGAGAGTGAACTGCATAATCCATTTTACCACTTTTAAACGGCTACATGTAAATTGCACTAATTCGATCTGCCTTGTAGTTTGAGTGTGTCAGAATTGAACGTACGCATACAGCATTTAACGGAATTCGAGCCCAGAACTTCCCAGAATGTAGACCAGAACGTCGAAATAATTCATAAAATTAAAATTAATTAAAAAAAAAAATAATGTCCTGGGCTCATAGAGGTTGTAGAACACCACGGCTCGATAGGTTACTGTAGAGTGAAACTCATGTATAAGTTACTTCTCGCTGCTCGTACTTGCTTTTCGGATCGTCTGACTTGAAAGTTTACCAACTTCGTTTTGTTATTAATGATTTAGTTTATATCTTGTAAAGTAAAAAAAAATCTTACATATAATTTTATGCTTACGTAAGCATCAGTCTGACGCGAACAACACCTCAATATCTCTACTGGTTAGATAGATATCATGGGTTGCTGGAAAACAATTGTTGTGCATTATCACCCTTTTGGGTGTCAAATTTAAAAATATTTTTAATTCACATCTTATACATTTTTATAAGTATCAAATTGAAGTGCAAATCACGACGCTAGTCCATTCAGTCGAATCAAAATCGATTATTCATTAAAAAATCACATATGACTACTGCACAGTACTGACAGTTAGAATTTCGAATATTCTTAAAACTGTTTTGCGATATTTTCTGTAATCATCATCCTGAAGCAAAAATTAACTGTATATCTCGACGGGTTCAATATATATTGAGGATTTATCTAAAACACATTCAAGGTCTTTTCACCACCTAAGAGAGTGAATTTTGAAAAACCCTTAGATCACGTTTTAGACTACTTTACTGGTGTCGTTTGAACATGAAAAACACGACAATCGCCCGCTGGGTTAAAGATATATAGACGATTAATTGAAAACCCTTTTCACCATGTTTCACCCCTTTTCACTTCCTTAGGTGGCGAATTTCGAAGCATCAATCTTAAACAAAAATCACGTCGCTATATAAAAATCAATGGGATCGATATATATCGATCGTGAATCAAATTCGCATTTTACTCCTTTTTAACCTTTTTAGGGTCGAATAAGGAAAATATATTTTAACGGTACTTAGGATATTTACAAAAGCATCAATTTAAAGCAAATAGCACTTCGATATCTCCATTGGTTAGACAGATATGGAGGGATAATCGAAATCATATTTCACGTATTTTCACCCCCTTAAATAAAGAATTTATAAACGTCTTGGAGTCCTGTAATATACATTTGCATACGTAAACAATTAAAGTAAAAATCACGACGATAGCCAATTGTGTTTCAAAGATATAGACGATTCATTAAAAAAAAAAGGATTTTGCCCCTTTTTACTGCTTGGGGGTAGAATTTCAAAAAATCCTAAAGCAACTTTTTGGGTATTTACGTAAGCAATATTTTGAAGTGAATACCAGCTCTTTATACTGAAGGATTCGATATATATCGATAGTTAATCGGAAATACATTTAAAGTCTTTTCACCCCCTTTGAATGTTGAATTCCGAAAATTCCTTTACTCGATCAGTATGAATTTTTATGAGTAAAAATCACGATGGTAGGCCGTCGGGTTCGAGCTCTATCGACGTTCCTTCGGAAATACATTTCGCCCTTTCGAAAAATCCCTTCTTAGTGACAGCCTACGACCTGAGGGGAACCCACACAAAAATTTTCACGATTCTAGGTTCAGTGGTTTAGGCTGCAGTTTAATATGTCAGTCAGTCAGTGTTCATTTCTATATATATTACAAAGGATTTTTCATTCACTCTTCGATTTCTCTTAAACCAATTAAGGTATCGGGGCGATTTGGACGTCAAAATCAAGCTTGCGTAAAAACGTATAAAGCTATGTCAAAATTGTTTGAAACTCGACAAGTAGTAAAAACACGTAAAATGTATTTTCATGAAATGTCCCAAATATCTTAAACCCGATTAAATATCGCAATAATCTATGCTTCGGATGATTGCCTATTCTGTAACACACCGTTCATGTGCCCTGGTACATACATCGGTGGCCTTGGGAAGACTGATTACGACGAGGATAACTTAGTTTGTTCGTAAACCGAGTAAATGCAGAACACCCTGGGAGTACGGCTGTCGAGAAATTAAATATAACACTGTTTTCCAACCTCTATTTAGACAGTCAGAGTTCCTATAGGTCATTCGGGATATAGTGAGCACAAAAAATTTAACCTTTGAAAAATATCACTAGCAGTTACTGCATACAATTCAACATTAGCTATAGTTGCTTTACTGATTGTATTGTTGGCAGCGAAATTACGCAATATAGTTACGTGTATTTTCTTATTTAAATACAACAATATTGAAATAAAAGTAACCGAAATCGACATTATTGTATTTTATATAATTAATAAAACTTTTTTTTTAAACAAACTGTATGGCTTTATACTGACTGCACAATATATCTGAGACGCGCAAACATCAAGGGACGAGTCCAGAGAGGTTAGACATTTCCCGCCGTTAGCCGTTACGTGCGGAAATATACCAATTGGCTGAAAATAGAACTTAAGCAGAGCTTTTTTGAATGTTTACTTTATCCCGAACCGCCTATAACACTTTTATTTGCAAAGTGTACTGTGTTGCCAAGACAGTGTGAAAGGGAAAAGGGGGGGGGGGGGGGGGGCTGATATGATGATGCACCCGCATTAGAGACCGTTGACTAATTATTAACGGTTGTATTTGAAATATTCAATTCCGATGCCGATGCCACATTCAGTTTTCCCCTCGGCGGGTTTGAAGTGCTCCACTTATACACTCATACATCAGCGACCAGCCCAAACCGCCGAGACTAGAATTATTTAAATTTAAGTGCAGCATAGACACCCGCAGTAAGGGGTAAAGAGGAGTAAAATGTATTTTCCCAATGTCCTCGATATCTCACAATCCTGGTGAGGTATCGTTATGCCCCGGAAGGTTTAAAGAGACTAATTTCAAAGGAGAAAACTTTGTTTGAAACTTGTAAAAGCATATAACCTAAAAGAGAGTTCAACATGAACCAATATTTTAAACAGAGTTACTGTTTACATTATTTCACGCGGGCAAAGACGCGGCCGGGCAGCTAGTATTCCTATCAATTATAACACAAAATATTGCATTATTAACTTTTTTGAGAGTTCACGATTACCGTAGTAACAGTTAGGCCATTACTTTTTTTTTTATGCTTTTCAGGAAACGGCAAATGAAGTTTCTTGAGGATATACGTACAAACTAATTCAGCAGGGTTGTTTTATAGCTCTACATATACGTACGTTAGATAAGCTACAACAGACCAGTAATAAAATTGTAAAATTCGGGGAATACGGAGAGATGGCGCAAATCAAGGAACAGAGAAATGGGAATGCCTCGAGAAAGGCCTTCTACCAAGGGCACCACGCCAGTCAGGTTTCCCACTTGCGAAACTTGAGAACGAACGCTCCCTCCCTCTCCACCCATCACGTCATGACCGTTACTTTATTCTGGCCGGCTGAGAGACGGTTTGTCGACTTCCAACACGGAGGCCCGGGTTCGATTCCACCGGGATACTTCCCAATTTTCACATGTGGGAACATTGCCGTTGGCCAGTAGGTCATTTTTCATGTTTGTTTAACACAGTGTTAGGTTTGTAAACATTACTTGTGACTACATTTTCCATTTATAAAAATTACATTAGCTCTTATAGTCTGCCCATATCGGCACGTCAAAGTCTAAACTTGCAAGTCGCCGAAAAAAAAAGCTGATAAACTGGAATAAAAAAAAATTAACGCTTAAATTAGATGTTAAGGGCCACATCCTAAAGATTTAAAAAACGCGTAACGAAATGTCTTTATATTTTTAAAAATATTCTGAATATGGTGGTAATTATCTTCATTTACTGCAATTTTTAAAAAATGCAAATGTATTTTGGAGTTTTTGGCATATAGTCCGTAATATATAATTTATGTGTGAATTATTTCATTCGATGGTAGCCTAACTGAAACACTCTGTGATACGTATATTATATTGACGTTATTCAGCAATTCAGTTACCATTTTTGAAACATCCTATGTGTTCCCATAACATGAAAATTTAGACGTTGACATGCCGCTACTGGAAGACTATGAGAACTAAACATTTAGGCACAAGTAATGTCTACAAATCTTACACTGTGTCGTACAAATATAAAATTATGCATTTTTGCCACTTGAACCACCTTAAGGCGTGTACTCATTGTACTTACGTACGAAAAGTAAAC
This sequence comes from Medauroidea extradentata, assembly GCA_003012365.1. NCBI lineage: Eukaryota > Metazoa > Arthropoda > Insecta > Phasmatodea > Phasmatidae > Medauroidea > Medauroidea extradentata. The sequence continues at coordinate 120,346 of PNEQ01016671.1, forward strand.
TCACTTCGGACAAGTACGGAATGTCAAATGCCATTGTTGAGTCACCATGCTCATTAAAAACAGTATTTCGAAGCCCTTCGGGATAGATAAAACTGCCTTTACAGACGGCTGTACTTTAAAATGTATTAACAGGATGAAATTTAAACTCGGGTGTAAACATGCACTGAACTTTGCTACAGACTTTCCACCAATAGTAAAAATGAACCGGCAGGAATCTTGCACGCTAGTTCAGCCCTTGGCATATTTTGACGATATCGGCAGTTGACCCCACGTTCTAAGTTCGTCTGTACAGCTCCGTCACTCACCAGAAATATAAAGTAGGACATCAATGGAATATTTTCATTAATTTCGTTTGATCGATTGCATTGCGAGCAGTTTTCAAACTTCAACTTCTGCAGCCCTAGTAGCTAAATAAGTTAAACAATTCTATTATCGTTATGCTGCACTTAAACTGTTCGCCAGGTCATGTTCTACGACCTTTCGTTACCAAACACAGAAGAAATGTAAATCGTGAACAAATTATATTACAAAATTTGTGTTAATTTAAGATGTTGGTTCACGTTAGTTAAAAGTTTACTTGGCCGTTTGTAAGGTTCTAATCGTTTGGAGTCTAGCAAAAAAAGATTTTATGGATGCAAAGTGAGGAGAGAAAATGTAGGGCTACTGAGAAACAACATCGCAAGAAAAAAAAACCATCAAATGAATGCTTATTTATTAATTTATTTAATATTTGCGACGTTCCTTTTATAGTACCTGAATGATAAACGTTTTGATAAAAGTTTGCATACCTTTTTTTTACTATAGGAAAAGTATATTATATGTACGAAACGTCTTCTTGTGGCCGTGATAAGCTGAAAATTCAAGTTTTCGTTTTAGTTTGCTTCCGCCATGTCGTTATGAAATCTTTTCCGCTCATAACGCACAATTCACGCAGATAAATATTACTTACCGGCTATTCACGGTAAAGTCAACACTTTTTTAAGATTCTCCCAGCAATAATTAACTACGTAGGTTCTCAAATACGCGACACAGATAAGGTACTACGTTGGAAGGAAGGGTGTGGGGTGTTATATGGGGCAAATGCGTATAATGACCGGCGTCAGTCGCAACGTAAACCAAGAAAAAAGTTGCATTTGGGATGTCATGGAGTCCAGAAGTTTTATTTTGTAACAAAGTTTGTCAGGTTTTCAGCTTATTTTAGCACCTCGTGTGTCGCTACTAAAGTTTCTCGCGAGTGTCTTCAATTTTTAACAGCTGCTGCATAGTTTCCCGGAAGTTCTGCCGACTTCCACGCGTCAGACGGTAACATGTGAGGGCAAGTACAAGTATGTTTCAGTCTTATTATATGTGTGTGTGTTTGTGTGAGTATTAGTGGAACCTCAAAAAAAGTACTTACTTTCCCGTGATATACATGACCGCTGTGTTCGAAGGTGGGGTTGGCTTCATGCGAACCTACCCTAAACAAACATCCCTTAACTCATCGTGCTCACTCACATTTTTTGTCTGTTTATTTCGGACGAATAATATATTTTTTTAATGAAGTTTTCCGTTGTGTGCCCCTTCACTGCATTAATAATAATATAAATAATAATAATTATTATACACTGATGTATTGGAAAAGGGAATATAAAAGAATTGCTGCAGTGTGATGTAGAGGCGACACTCTGCTCTCGCTGTAGGCTAGCTCGCAAATATCCGGTGGCTGAGGGGCGTCTTGTCTAGACTAGTCCGTCTGTCCGTCTGGCCGCTCCCCGACCCGACTCGACAAACACTGCTAATGATAATAAGGCGGATGATAGCGGTGCTAATAATAGCAGTAATATTAATGAAAACACATCACACCCTGCCTTCCCGCTCCCTCACTCGCCCCCCTGGCCCTTTGGAGTCCGTCTCTTTGTGGTCTCCTTGGCTCCCCATTCATCATCCTCATTAGGGCGCGCCGTGCCAGAGAGCAAGAGTGGCCCAACTGCCTCCCACCGCCATCGTCTCGCGATTAATATGTCGAGAGTGGAAACAACAAGTACTCTACGAAACGTTTATTTGCAACCATTCATAGGCGCCGACTTCCTGTTCCAGATCGGAACTGGTGTCAACTATTAACATTTTAAACTTTCAATAACATGGCACCGTAATTTTGTGACAAAAATATGGCAAGGATGATTTGCTAGGGTTTCTTTATTTTCTCTCTCTATCGACATTCAAATTCCTGTGAATTTCAACTAATATCCCCCCTCAGAGTTTTTTGAATACTTAAAACAAAAACTTGTAAATGCATAACAAGGCTAGCAGTTCACTGTATCTAATAAATACTCTACTAATTTAAAAATTAATCGAGTTATCGTAACCGAAAATGCGGCCGAAACGCAACCTCTTTTAAGGGCGTTCATGTGGCAAAAATTCATAATTTTATATTTACATGGCGTAGTGATCGCTTTATGACGTTACTTGTGACTACATTTTCCACTTGTAAACATTTTTAAGTATCATAGTTTTCCCATAGCGACATGACAAAGTCAACATTTGCAAGGTACGGGAACATAGTCATAACAAAAACCAAGTGTCTTACTCGAATGAAATAATTTACATTGAAATGAGATATTATGGGTAATATGCTAACCTATTTAAAAACACACAATGAGATTTCTTTGTACTTTCGAAAAAAATCTGAAAATTATGACATTTTACTTCATTTATGACAATTAAAAAAAAATACAAAAGTGCTGTTGTGTGTTTTTAAATATTTTAGCATAATGCCCATAATATCTAATTTTAGTGTAAATTATTTCATTCAAGCAAGACACTTGATTTTTGTTATTGCTATGTTCCCGTAACTTGCGAATTCTGACTGCCATGCTGCTATGGAAAAACTGTGACAACTAATAAAATTTTACAAGTGTAAAATGTAGTCACAAGTAACATGTATAAAGCGAACACTCTGTCGTACAAATATAAAATTATGCATTTTTGCCAAATGCGTGCTGCGTGTTAGGGGTTACGTTTTTTCTCACAAACCAGTAAACGTGCGTCCACAATGTTTATCTATGAAAAGAACACACACTTCAGACTACTTGTGATGTGACTTTCAAGACACCAAGCGCATTAGAAGCATTATTTTATGGCCCTCAAACTTGGCCAAAATCGGCTTTGTCGCGTGATTGTTTCTCAAGATATACGTAACGGATCTGTTCGAAATTGAGGTCTACAAGTACATTGGACTTTTCTACAATGACGCGTTCAATAAAATGATAGGGTCACCGCTTAAGAGTGCGTGGTAAATAAATAAACGCTAAATACATCAATTGATGTCTACGCTTTTTTTCGAAGCCAATATGGATAAAATACTCAACGACAATCCTAGATAATGGTATTTGCCAACTTTATGAGTAAATATTTATCCATAATTACCGATTCGTTACGCGTGATCTCTTGCGCCGCAGTTAAATGCACGAGGTTCCGGCGTCGGACATTGTGCCTCAGAAGTTCGTAACACTGGAAACTATTTTGTTTAAAGCGTTGGCTAAAACTATTGTCTAGGATTGTTAATGTTCAATTTTCTCAAATTGGCTTCAAGAAACCTACAGTTGTAGATTAATGATTTTAGCTTTGAATTATGTACCACTTAAGTCCCACAGTAAAAACGTTACGGCGGGAACACTACGCGCCCGTTTACCACTCTGGGCGTAGAGGCGACATCACAATACATGTGGCGGCTGGCGTCACTCGTATCGCCTCATCGATTTCCGACTCACACTCACAAACACACCTTTCACCAGGCGACAGCCTTAAGGCAATGATCTTTAATTTATTTCAATCAATTGTAAATAACTCAAACATTTTACAACCAAATGCTTTGAAAAAATTTAAGACTGTTTACAGTCATACGATACACAATTTCGGCAGAGCGTATTTTAAAATAATGTACCGTTTGCTAACAAAAAATTATTTTGCTTCTTTTTGGCATATTTTGACAACAAATTATGAGATATTTCAGGCGAAAAAAATTTAAAAATCCGTTTGGTGTATTGTAGTAGAATAACTCAGCTACAAACGATGATATATAAGTGTTAAAACTGTAAGGAATTTTTGATATATGTATCAATTCGCGTTAAAAAAATTATTTTCGAGACCACTGCAAAACTAAACAGCGAGGCCGCTGGTGTTGGAGGGGAAGACAGACGCTAGTTGCGCGCCTTGCTATGCGCTGAGAGGTGATGAGACAAGTGGTAAGCGAGCAATAGTCGACCTTACAGCCCGCGCTTCCAGGTCCTGATCGCACTCGTAGTCCAGTAACACGCAAGTTAGATCTGTAACAAAGTGACATTATTGCACGTGTTGACTACAAGGAATTGAACTACACATACCACGTTGTAGCTACTTTTCGTATTAACCGCAATGAGACTGAGCGCCGAAGATTAAAAAATGCCCTAGCCATTTCCACTACAAAGCATTGGACCCGTAAAAATTATTATTTTTTGAATATAGGCCTATATGACAAATACTGTTCAACTTTACACGCCAGGTATGTCACTTCCGCAAATAAAAAATAATTAGGCCCCACAGTTATTGCATCATCATTCATCAAATATACCTAATGGCCGTTTTAAAAAAGTCGTTAACTTACGTAAGTAAAATTACAAGAACTGAAAGTCTGTGTATCAGTGCGTTTTACGACGTGTTCGACAGAAATTAGTTTTGAAAATTTCCGTAACAGCCACAACTCAAAGTTATGCAAAAATGTACTCATTTTTATCAATTTAAAAAATATACAAAAAATTTATCATTTAGCAACCACAAAGGTGTCTTGAAATTGATCGTAGCATTTAGTATCAATATGAGTTACCTTGTTTCTGCAAGTTAATTACTTTGTTTGATTTTGGCTACACCGTAACGGCCATTTTGTGACTTTGATAAGGGAAAACTATAGGACCTAATTTTTTTTATTTAAAGAAATGGTATGTTATCTGTTGTAAAAAAGTTGAACAGTGTTTGGCGCAAACATCAAATAATCGATTTTTTTTTCGGGTCCGTCCTAAATGGCATACGAAGGACTAAAAAAAACATGGGGCTATGGACGATACTCCACCCCCCCCCCCTCCTCGGTTTCCTGTGCACAAAACTGTATTCCCAGAGCGATATATACGGAGACAGGCAAACACTGATTTTCTGGACGAAGTCCTGCTAACAACTCTTGAAAGTACTCAACCAAAAAATTATTTTGCGAAATGTCGCTTCAGAGGGCATGGTGCATACTGTAATGCTAAAAAAGTTTTTGAAAGACACTGGTGGAAACATAAAACCCTAGAAAATTGTTTCAGACATATTTGAAGCAAATATTTTACCAGTCAGTGTGACGCATTCCTTTAGCATAGTATCATTACAGATCCTTGATTTTTACGAATAGTTTTTTGCACCACATTGTGTCAGTGCCATCGGCAGCTGTGCTTCGTGGTTATTGGCATCGTGTCATTGCTCAGAAACGTCTCTTATTGGAATGCACCAATCAGAATATGGCTATCGTGACACCATACATCTGTGATTAGCGGGTGGAGCCCCAAGACAATAGAGAGTTCAAACACCCAATCACTGGCCACGAGGCAGAGCTGCAGTTGTACACACAAGGCATAGAAACGAAGCGGTTCAAAAATATTTTCGTAAAAATCAAGGTTCCTAGTATCGTGCGTCGGAATCAAAATATCGAAATTACGGCTCGCTAAATTGAAAGGAAATGCATACCGTCTAAGTTTGTTCCTTTTTCTTGTTTTTAGTATTAATTTTCAGATCACTAAAAATTTCAAAAAATCAGTTTTTAGTGCTAACTTACGTACTTGTACTCCAACTTCCACATTTGTACGTGTTTAACTGAACATAAGCACGTAACTGTCACAGGCAGACAGTAGACCTAGACACGACTATACTTACGGAATATTCTAGTGACCCTAATTTTTGTACAAAAATTATGTACCCTATTTCGTAATTTAGTGTCTCGCAATCTGTATCCAACGATAGCCGAGTGTCCAATCTATAAAACAAAATAATCACCATATCGCTTTTATGTTAGTTTAATCTTCTAAGTATACCAGCATATTCATGAGTACAATGTTCTAACAAACAAAAAATTATGATACCAAACACACGCTTAGTATAATTTCTTAAAAAGAAAAAACTTTCTCAGAATATTCGAAAACTGCTCTTCGCACATGGATGATGTCTGTTCATGAATAATATTTTTTAGTGGTCAAAAAATGATGAAAATTGGAGGTATGTAAATCTTCGTGCAGAATCTTTAAAAAGCCATAGGCGGATAGGTACGTCTTTATCTTTAATAATACGCCATAAAGCGATAGGGTTACCGCTGAAAGTCTTATACAGGCGCGTTGTCGGTGAGAAGACTGTACGTCGGTTCAGTGATTAGTGCCTAGAGGCTAGCCAGAGACGCGATTCGCGTGCTGTCTCGTCCTTACTGCTTCCGCAATTCTAGGCCTTTAACGCACAAAACACGTTCACCCAGATGTCCACCTTAAGTAGAGGCGTGTAATGAAAAGTTTTCATATGTGGTAAAATTTCGAGCATGTAGGGAATGGTCACATAATAAAATTTTGTTTGTTTTCTATCAGTAGGTTGCGATTACGTTGTTATCAAAGAACGAAAATGAAAATCGCGTATAGGGCCGGGGGACCACGGGTCGCTATAAGCGATTCTCCTTAGAGCGTTTCAACTAGATTCTGATTGCAAGATTGTCCGGGGAGATGGAGGGGGGGGGGGCAGCCCATCGCCAACATTCGCCGTTCTCCAATGGAGAGAACATAGATAACAGAAGGGATGGCAGACTGAGCAGCGACGGAATGCAAGAGCAGGGAAAGTGGGAGTATCCCAAAAAAACCCGCCGGCCAACGCCAATGTCTGTCGCGTTTCCTTAAATGTGAGGTACCGTGACCAACTCCGCATGTAAACGAACCCGGATCGTTTTGTTTGGAGGCGAGTGGTTCAAAAATTAAACAAATTGCATGCTGACAGATTCTGGACGGACATAGACCAAACCGAAGATTCCGTAGTTACGAACTGACAGATTCAAATAGGACCTTAGCCATGACGTGGGCGGGGCTTCAAACCCGGGACCACGTGAATGGGAGGTGTTGCTTCCAGCCACCGAGTTCGCTTCTGTCTACGCTGCTGTTCTGTGTGCCTCGAAAAACTTTACTCTCGGCTTCCAGGACAAAGCGACAGTTGTCAGCTAAGCTGTTGTAAGATATTCGTCATAAACACATTCAGCTATAATCATACAACCGTGTGTATCCGTACGTAATGTCATCAGCTTGTGTAATGCAACTTATAAACAGGTATTTCTCACCCATTTACACTTATACAAAGTCTGCATTCCTAGAAGTTAGCTGCTGTCTGTTCAGGTCGTCATGCGCTGTGCTTTTTTCTAATACTGCTCATCATAGTGCATAAGTGATACATCGCAAGGAACACAATTCAAATCACGTAAAGTGTGTATATAACCACTTAATACCCTCCACCAATCTCTTAAACTTATTTATTCACGACCGAGTAATGTGAAAACATTTGTTACTATGGTCATTGTAAAGTATTAACGAATATGAGCGATAGGAGCATATTCTTCAGAAATGCATGGGCATTCACGTCATACTTTTACCCCATTAAATAAGAGGGTCATTATTGAATGTCTCACAAAACGTATTTTTGCTGTTTTTATCGGTATCGGTAACAGGCTGATCACTAGTGTTTGCAACGAAACTATAGAGTGCGAATATGTACATATGGTACCAAAGTTGCCTGTAACTGCGCAAAAATTTCAACAAGGCAATAGAAAACAGAAATGGGAGGTATTTGACCTCGCTGAATTCAGAAAACACTTTCCAGTAAATTAGTGACATTATTTTTATGCTGCAAAATTTTACTTGACATCAGAATATCAAAAGTTAAAAATAATGGATAGGGGCAAAATAATTTCGCAAGTTCGATGATCTGGAGGAAATGTATTGTCCTGTATACTCAAGTTCCGACTATTTGTTCATTGGCTGCTGCTTCAGTGAGTAGACAGCTCCGCCCAACAACTAAACGCACAAGAATCCGGTTTTCTGTTTTGAAAGATTTTTATTGGCTCAGTGTTAATTCGGGCGAGGTTTGAAACTTGTTATCGTATTACAGACGTAAACTATATACCTTTAAAATTAAGCTTATTCTAAAATAAATCCGCGAAATTTTCTGGTCGGTTTTCGTTTATAAACAAATATTCTTCGACTTCATTACAAAAGTATACAGGCCATAATTACAACAGTGCTTTCAGAAGACACGTTGTGACTCTTGTTGCATATAAATGTACACAACACATGAAAACGAACTTTCGGTTACCAATTCTAGTTACCTAACTCAAACACGGGTAGTCAAAAATGGCAAACACCGGTAAACTGTTTACTCTGCATATACAACAAACTGAGTAAGCAGAATTGCCAATCACCCAAGTCGCGGAGTTACTCATTCAACCGCGAAAATATGCCTATAGTGGCGCGCTATGGGCGAGAAGACTATACATCAGTTTAGTGACTTGTGCCTAGGCTAGGGTGAGGTGTGATGCACGTGTTGTGTCGCCCTTGCTCAGCGGCGAAGCCTGGTCGCGTTGGAAGGGAAGCTGTTTAAATCCGACTATACTCGTCGAGCACGTGGAATTGCCATGCCTGCAAAAATTAACTACTATAGTAGGGTATTTTCCCGTCTATCAAGGTTGTGTGACTGTAGAATTCGTTCCTCACTTCTAGTATCCCCCTGCCAGTCAGTCACAAACAAAATTCAGAGTTGTGTATGGTCATTGCTTAGCACCATTTCCTTGCTTGGATTCACCCATGCTTTCCCACTGCTTGCTGCTTCTGCACTTCTTGGCCTCAGACTTCACGTGTTGAAATATGACATGTTAATAAAATGTTTACTGTGTTTTAAACCTCGGTAAAATTTATATATATATATATATATATATATATATATATATATATATATATATATATATATATATATATATATATATATATATATATATATATATATATATATATATATAAATATATATATATATAGACATACACACACTCTATGGTTTTACTAGTACACAAAAATATCTATAATCAAATGGAAATGTCGAAATTTGACAACCATTCCAGAGCATTCGTAGTCACTTGGTGTAGAGTCCTCAGATCACCATCAAATACTCGAAGTGCGTACTTTAACATTGTGTTCTATTGTCTGTTTCTATCCACGGTGGCATTCAGCAAATGAACAGAAACCCCACTTCAAGGTGTAACCATATTTCCCTTGGTCCGTTCTAACATGGTTCAGGTTCGACCAAGTTTGGTGCAAAAGTTAGAATTCCTCAACATTATTTTTCCGATCTTGTACCATAGTTGAACACTGTTGAGTGGATGTTCGTGACAACGTTGTCACCGCTAGGTCACATCGAAAGAACTGATACTTCCTAAATCAACCCAGAGGGGTTTGCATGATTTCGGTCGAGTTGTTGGTGAGTCTTGTAAGGTATCGTACAAAAGAACGTTTTTATGAAAAGTTATCTACTTGATCAAGTTGACCTTAGCTGCTTTCCTCCTTACATCTTGCGGAGCAATATTAGCCAAGACAGGTAACCACTCAGCGGGAATATATCTGACGATTCTTGCAATGGGGGCAAGTTACAAACCAAATAAGTATTTTGGACATACGCCATTGCAGCAAATGGCGTGTCATAGAAAACTAGAGAATACACACAAACAGACAAGGAAACAAACAAAGGGATTTTGTTTGCATGTGGCAAACATAGGTAAACATGTACACCCAAGTACCAAGAAACCATACAAAGAAAAATAAATAAATAACTCAGATTATTCCACAAAAGGAATTCTGTTAGTAGGTTCGAAACAACAGACAAAAATAATTGCAACAGACAGACAAAACAAAACGAATGACAAGAAATTGCACGTTGACGACACAGCTGAAACACAGACACCTTGAGCAAAGCGAACGAAAACAAATTGAAAGTAAAACAATCAAAAAACAAACGAACACAATGATCTCCTTGCGACAAAACCAATTGCGATGTTTTGGAGACTGCAATCTGTCTCCGTCTTCAGGCATGTACACAGTCCGAGGAGCACCTCCAGACTGAGTATGCGCACTGGAAAACAAGGGGTTTTTATACTTTGTAGCCCCTCCTGTGTACCAGGTGTAAGTAGGAAAGAGCCATACCCTGACTGGCTGAGAAGGTAAGAGTCTGTTGTTATTGGTTAATGCTTTCCTGTGATGATGGCTGTGGCTTACTTATTTTTTTGTTGAAAATTTACATCATTTTTTATTTATTGGTAGCCAAATGTTTTTCAATTCTATGTTTTGCTGGCTAAATACATTTCTGTTATTAACTATGAATGGCAATTTACTGATTTTTCTTTTAATTTTGTTTTTTTTCTTGTGTCAGTGAAGCAGAATTTTCCCTGAGTATTCTGTGGCTATTGTCCCAGGCATGTTCTGCTAGTTTAGATTTTTGAACTTCACCCTTCTTTAACATTATATTGTGTTCTTTATGCATGTAGAAAGGGGTCTGCCAGTCTCTTCAATGTATACACAGCCACATTCACAGTGGATCTGATACACACAGTTATGATTTTGTGATTTGTCTGACTTTGGTTTTACTTTTGTAACCATGTTTTTTATGGAATTATCTTATTTGAAAGCTGTTTCGAGTCCATATTTACCACCCAACCGTCTTATTTTTTCCGAGAGTCCATGAACGTATGGGATAACCAGAGTCACCACAGGTTTTTATATTGTTTGTTCATTTAGGCCTATATCTGTAATGTTTGGTTTTAGATTCCATTTTATGATTCGCTGGGATAACCATTTGCCAGAAGTTAATGTTTTAAGTGTATATGTTCATCTGCTACTGCTTGTTTGTGTGTGCAGATTTTTTTCAGCTCGGCTAGCTAAAGTGAGGATAATGCCAGTCTTCGTGCTCGCAGAGTGGTTGGAGTTGAAATGGAGGTATTGGCCAATACGTGTTGGTTTTCTGTACACTTTTGTGGAAATCATTTGTTGGTTTCTGTTTCGTAAGTAAATTGAATTTATGGCCTTAGCGAGTTAAACAAATAAGCGAATTTGTCAAGTATCTCGGGACCATGTTGCCAAAACAAAAAAGTGTCATCAACATAGCACAACCAGACTTTAGGTGGTGTGGTAGCTTCATTCAGCGCTTCTTGCTCAAAACTTTCAATGAAAATGTTGGTAATGAAAGGTGATAGTGAAGACCCCATAACCACGCCATCAGTATGCTTGTAAAATTCATCTTTGAACTGGAAGTACATTGTGTTGGCTCAGAGAGTGGATGAATTCCACGATGGTCGGAATGGGTATTTCAGTTCGCTGTTTGAGGGTACTGTTATTTTCCAGCTTAGTCTTAATGATAAGAGTTTATACTACAGGCACATTTTGAACATCTGAATATCAAAGCTGACCAGGATTTCGGTAGGTGATACTGCTAACGTTTTGACTATGGAGATGAATTGGCTGGAGTCTTTGACAAAGGTATATGTTTGACCTGTGAGTGGTTCTAAAATCTTCAGCAGGAATTTAGTGAGTTTTTGGCATGGAGAGCCGCAGAAAATAACTAAGCCACAGCCATCATTACAGGAAAGCATTAGCGAATAACAAAAGACTCTTATCTGCTCAGACAGTAATGGTATGGCTCTTTCGTATTGACCGGGACACAATAGGGGTACAGATTGTTATCCAGCGTCCATACTCCGTCTGCAGGTGCTCCTCGGACTGTGTGTATGCGTGAAGACGGAGACAGATTGCAGTCTCCTAAACGTCGCAATTTGTTTTATCGCAAGGAGATCATTATTTTCGTTTGTTTTTTCATTGTTTTATTGTCAACAGTTATTGTGTTATTTGACTTCGTTCGCTTTGCTCAAGGCGTCTGTATTTCCACTGTGTCGTCTACATGCATTTTTGTAGTTCATTTTGTTTTGTCTGTTTGTTTGTTGCTGTAATTATTTTTGTATGCTGTTTCGATCTTTCTGGTGGAATTGCTTTTTTGGAATAATCTAAGTAATTTATTAATTTTTCCTTGGTTTGTTTTCAGGTGCTTGCATGCTCGTTTGTGTTAACTAATTTTCTTGTACATCAGTGACTGAATTCCTTGTGGAATTTTATATGTTTACCTATATTTGACAGATGTAAACAAAGTCCTTTGGTTTGTTTACTTGTCTGTTTGTATACATTCTCTGGATTTTCTGTGATACACCATTTGCTGCGATGGCATATGTCCAAAATACTTCTTTAGTTTAAAACTCTCATGGTTTCATTTAGCTGCACGTCACTCTTTGTAGTATGGGCACTGTATTCCCACACAGGAGCACTGTATTTACTAACAGAATACACAAGAGCGGGTGTGGCAGAGCGTAGAGTATTGACATCCGCACGCCAACTGCTTCCAGCAATCTTGTGGAGTATATTCACTCTTGAACCAAGTTTCTTAACTAGCTTAATCTACTGTTGTTTGAATGTAAAGGGCTTATCCAGAGTGATTCACAGATATTTTAAATTGTAGACATGGGTAACTACCATTCTGTTGAAAGTCACATGTAGTTTCCTTTGGAATTCTTTATTATTTAAATGGAGTGTAGTAACCTAAGTTTCCTATTGGTTAAGCTGAAGATTCCATTTATGGTAATAATCAATTAGTTTCGTCAGCTCCTTTGCGAACACCTCACAATTTATAAGATCTTTACTCCACACAGTACCACAGATCGCCGTAGGTTCCACAAAACTGCAGTTGACTTCAGGCCTCGCTGAAATCCAGTTTCTACTAGAGTTGTCACAGCAACTCGGATGTTTCCTACAGCCACCGTGTTGATTTGATCAATGGTGCCTTGAATGCGATTTAGAATAAGCCTTTCTAGTAGCTAATAGGTCGTGCTGAGTAGCGATACTGGCCGGTAGTGTGAATAATCGGTTCCTTCTTTGCGTGATTTCAGGATGGCAATTATCTTAGCCTGTCTGGGACGCCTTGGTAACTTTACTATATCAGAATATCATTGAAAAATGCAATGATCCACCATTGATGGAGTTATGCAATGGGAGTTCATGGGACATAGAGTAGTTTTTTACATACTCAATTATGATGTAATGAGCACATAAATATCTTCTTTAAGTCAATGATCCACGCTTTTGTTTTAAGTTCGATAGCTTTAATAAACTCTGGACATACGCCACTAAATTCAACAGCTTTATTTACCTTTAGCATATTGAAGGCTCTATCATGTCCCTCGCTGCAGAAATCGGGTGAGTAGTCTGTATGTGGTTTTGTATGATACCTTTTTATGTACAATTCATTCTTACAGTACGTGTGTGTGCCTTGCCTCTTTAATTTTCGGAACCTTCATTAGTCTAGATACAACGTCATTGACATTCGTAGGTCTACGTGTGACTTGCTTGAAAACCTTGGATCTGTACTGTACCAAGTTTTCTTATAAGGGTTAAGGCTTTCCGACTAGTATGTGTAAAGTTGTGACCTCCCGTAGTTTTACGCCAATTTTCCCTTCTGTTCTTATTGAAAGCTCTCAAGAGATCATCAGTTATTGTGTCATTGTGAGAGTCTTGTTAGCTAGCATCATATAACTCATTGCATTCTTGAGACCATCGAGACATTAATGACACCAGATGATTATTTTTGCATAATACCTTAAGTTCTGGTAAATCCTCAAATAACCCTCGGGTGTATTACATTTTCTCGAAAGCTGATATACGTACTTGAACTTAACTTTGATGGAGTACGTACAAAATGTATACGCATGTTTGCATGATTTAAAATTTTCAATTTTAAGTCCATGAATAATTTAAAAAAAAACTTTGATATCAGCAAAAATTGACTTTAAAATAAATTTTCTGCGAGGAAATAAAAAAAATACCAAGGTAGAAGTATTGCTAGACATGTTGGCTGTACCTGTGATGATGTGACGATGTCGCCGCTCTATATGTTGTGTAATCATAACGCAGGGTGTCTGGGGGCAGGAAGCGCGTGAGCAACCGGGCATGCTCTTACTCGTTCACCACTTGCCTCTTCGCCTCCTAGCGGTAGGTGAGTATAGGCGATTCGGAATAAAGTGAGCAGTCAATAAAGCCCTGCTAAAATTCCTTTTTTCAGCCAATTCGTATCTTTCCGCGCGTAATGGCTAACACCGGGAAATATCTAACCTCTCTGGACACGTCACTGATGTTTGGCCGTGTAAGATAAATTGTGCAGTCGATATGTACGGATATAGAGTAAAAAAAAGTTAATAAATTGCATAAAATACTATTTTGTCAATTTCGGTAGGTTTTGTTTCAATATTGTTGTATTTAAATAGGAAAATATACGGAAGTATATGGCATAATTTCGCTGTCAACCGTACAATTAGTAAGGGAACTAGTAAAAAGTTGAATTATATATAACAGCTAGTGATATTTTTCAAAAGTTAAATGTTTAGTGCTCGCTTAATCCCGAACGACCTATAACTGCAATCATTTCTCCACTCGAGGACACCTCTTATATGTAGCGGAGTTACTATCAGCTAGTTCAATATTGAATACATTTACACGTGCAGTAGTCGAATAAATCTTCAGTGATAACAGCAAACATTTTTAAACGTTTCACAAACAAGTGTGTGAAGACTAGTGGCCTAGATTCTCGTAACACTTCTGTGATGATATATTACATTTTTACAACTTTTTACTATGCAAATTATAAAATTATTTGTGACAGGCTTTCCTTTATTTTTTCATTTCCTGAAAAACTTACTATTTGGCACTTATATCGTTTCTCACAAACACTCCTCAATTTATATATATATATATATACACACACACACATAGGCTACCAGCAATGTTGTGACGTCGTTACTGTTGGACTGCTGGCATAATTGTAGGTAAGTAGTATGAAATAGCCGGTCCGGGCACAGGGGCTGGGGGCTGAGGGTGTGAGGGTGACCTTGACCTTTGACCCCTGTGACCTTGACCTTTGACCCCTGTAACCCGACGCCATCTTGTTTCCGGCCGCCATCTTGTTTCCGGCTGCCATCTTGTTTCCGGCCGCCATCTTGTTTCCAGTCGCCATCTTGAATGACGTCAATTTTCGAAAAATAAAAAAAAAATCAATTTAAAAATTTAAAAAAAATTTAAAAAATAAAAAAAAAGTTTAAAAATTCTTCCATCTTGTTCCGACCGCCATCTTGGAGGTTTCTTCCGAGTCTTCCAAAAATTTTTGATTTTCATTCCATCCTAACCCCACATGCATTTAAAAATTAATTTAATAAAAATAAAATCTTTTTAATAAAAAACTATTTAATAAAAAAACGTTTTATATAAAATAATTTTATATAACAATTATTTAGTTAAAAAAATTCATCGGGTATGCTCGGCCAAGCTCGTTAACCTTCGGCAATCTTCGGCCATGCTCGGCAACCTTCGGCTCGACCTTGAAGTTATTGCTAATGTCGCCATCTTAGAGCTATCGATTATTTAATTCAAGTG
>PNEQ01016674.1:0-15527 GCA_003012365.1 Medauroidea extradentata
TATATATATATATATTCAACATCTTGTGGTAAACAACAAGCATACAATAACAAGTCTACATGTTCTAACATCCACTCATGAACTGTCAGTCACTCGTGCCAACTGTGGCATCCTAACACCTCCCCCTTCAGTCGCACTTTTCTAACCCCTTGTTAAGTTGGTTCATACCATCCTTTAACTTTCACTCTCCGACCACTTCGAGTGACATACTGTTCTTTCTCACTGGTTCTTGAATTTTCCTTGCTCCTTCCTGTCTTAGTTGGGTCTCTCTCACTGTCTTCAAACCCTTTGAAGTCTTCAGTGTCTTCTTCACTGACTTCATCTCTCTCTTCATTCCTGATGTCTCGTCTTGACTTCTCCTCGTTCCTGACATCTCGTCCTGACTGCAGTGTTGGCTGATTTGGAGCATTTTCATTCTCTTCTCCCCTAATGTTTTGTCCAGATGGCACCAATGTTCGGTTTGGGATGTTTTCGTGTGCCTCAT
This sequence comes from Medauroidea extradentata, assembly GCA_003012365.1. Classification (NCBI taxonomy): domain Eukaryota; kingdom Metazoa; phylum Arthropoda; class Insecta; order Phasmatodea; family Phasmatidae; genus Medauroidea; species Medauroidea extradentata. The sequence goes on from PNEQ01016674.1 coordinate 485, forward strand.
TGTCAGTTTCATCATAACCGGATACAGTATTCTGTACTGTGAGTCCTCTTGCCTTGGATGGTCTTATGTGCCTGGTGCTGCGTCTGACGATTCCTTGTTCTATGTCTCGTCGTACCCAGTAGGAACGTGGTTCCTTGCACTTTGACTCTATGACAGCAGGCACCCATGTCTTGTCTCGTTCTGTCTTGATGACTACCCTGTCACCCACCTGGTACTGACATTCAGATTTAGTGGCTGACCTGTCGTGAAACTGCTTGACCTTGTCTTGTCTGGCTTTAAGTGACTCATAAATGCCCTCCTGTACTACAGGCTGCAGTCTCGCTGTTTTAATTGGTGCTTTTGTATGGATACACCTACTAAATAGTATCTGCGCTGGTGACACTGCCATTCCTGTAATTGGTGTGTTGTTGGGCTCCCTCAGAAGGTCTCTGAAATCAGAACCTTCACAGGTACTTTTTTTCAGGATTTTTCCCCAATTCCTACAGCTTTCTCGGCGAGCCCATTGCTCCTGTGATAGTGAGGGCTACAGGTGCTAAGAGAGATGCCATATTTCCTGTAGTACTTCCTACACTCAAATGATGCAAACGGCATGTTGTCCACCATAAGTTCTTTGGGAAACCCGTGCACATTAAATGTGTCTTGCATGGTATTTATGACATTAGAAGATGTTTTAGCAGCTAGTGGTCGAATGTCTATCCAGTGTGAATAGTAGTCTATGAGGATTAGATATGCATGACCTGCATGCTCGAGGATATCTGCCCCTACCTTGAAGTATGGTAGTGTTGGTACCTCGTGAGGTCGTAGTGGCTCCTTACAGTTGGCCCTCCTGAATTTCTCACATGTACCACACCTGGACACTAGTTCTGTGACATCAACTGACATGTATGGCCAATAAAAAAGCTGCCTGGCCCTTGCTTTAGTTTTTTCAATGCCACAGTGTCCCTCATGCACCAGGTTGAGGACATACTGCTTTAACATGCTGGGGACCACAATTTTGTCTCCACAAAATAGTATGTCGTCCTCCATGTGAAGGTCGTCCTGTAACTTGCAGTAACACTGATTCTCCTTCGCTAACTTGTTGATGTGTGGCCACCCTTGTTGTGTATTTTTATCACTGTTGCAAGAATTGGGTCAGCACTTGTTTCCCTTTGAAAGACTAGTTTCTTTTCTTCACTCATTGGTAAGTGGGCACTAATTGAGTGGACTACTTCTAACATTTCTGTGTCCTCCTCTGTATCCTGTAGATGCATTCTAGACATTGTGTCTGCTAGGTGTAGGTCTTTTCCTGGCAAATAGTACACTTGCAGTGAATATTTCAGAAGTTTAAGCCTAAGATGTTGAAGGCGTGGTGATCCTATTTTACCAATTTCCTTATTCGTGACTGCCACCAGCGGTTTGTGATCTGTTTGTACCCTAATGGTGCGTCCATAGATGAGGTCATGAAATTTGGAGGTGGCAAAATGTTTGGCCAACATCTCCTTCTCCGATTGAGAGTATTTTTTTTTTTTTTCGCATTCATTCAGGCTCCGTGATGCTGTGGTTACCATCTGTAACTTGCCTGTCTGTGAGCCAGATTCCTGTAGCAAACAGCAGCCCAGTCCATTCTGTGAGGCATCACATTGCTGAGAGATTTCTCTCTTTGGATTAAATAAAGCAAGTACATGGGCTGATGACACACTTAAGGCATCAAATGCTTTTTGATGACTGGGTAACCACTGCCACTCCACCCCTCCTTTCAGTAGCATGTACAATGGTGCCACTATTGATGCCATATTAGGCAGGAAGCAACGAACATAGTTAAACATGCCTAGAAGTTTTTGAAGTTGTTTTTTGTTGCTGGGAGCCTTTAGATTCAATAGTGTTTGTGCTCTGTTGGGGTCTATTTTCATGCCTTCTGCTGAAAATACGTGCCCTACATACTTCACCTCTGTTTGTTTATACTGCAATTTGTCGTTATTGAATTTTACATTTCGTGCCCTGGCTCTCTCCACCACTTGCTTTACCGTTTCATCATGAGCATCTTCACTTTCTCCCATGCATAAGAGGTCATCAAAGTAGATGATTGTGTTTGGTATGTCTGCAAAATTATGTTCAATTAGGTGTTGATATGTTTCTGGTGCGCTGGCTACTCCATATGGCATTCTCAGGTACTTGTAGACTCCAAAAGGGCTGGAAAAACAGCATTTTCGTGCAGAGTCCTCCTCCAGCTGTACTTGATGAAATCCTTCTCGTAAATCGAACACAGAGAAGTATTTTTTCCTGCCAATTTTTCACAAATGTCAGTTATGTTGGGAACCATGTGATACTGTCGTATGATCTGGTCATTCAAGTCTGAAGGATCTAGACATATTCTTATCTTGCCATTTGGTTTTTCAGTGATCACCAGATTGCTTATCCACACATTTGGCTCAATTTCACTGATTTTCTGTATTACCTGTTTCTCTTCCAACCTGCTTAGCTCCTTTTTCAGTGGTGCACGCAATGCCTGAGGTATCCGTCGTGGTGGCCAGCAAACAGGTTCTACCCCAGGTGTTGTGACTATATCTGCCCAGTTGTGGAAAACAGCCCAGACCACTAAAGACATCCTTGTTTCGCTGGATGAACTGTACTTTACTGCTCTCTTTGATTACTGTACTGACACATTGAACTAAATTCAGAGCCAGACAACCCTGTAGCCCAAGCAATGGTGTTACCTCAAGATCCACAATCATAAAATCAATGTGTGCTTCACTAACCTTAGTTTGGCAAAACAATGTCACCATACCTACTGGTGTGATTACTCCATCCAGTGTTTTTAGCTTGATGTTTGTTGGCTTAACTAGAAACTGTTTGTTGACTCTTTTAAAAATTCGAGATGGCAGCACAGTGACTTGAGCCCCTGTGTATAATTTCACTACCATCTGGACATCTTCAATGCATACTTTTTCCCTCCACTCATTGGGGTGGGCCTGCTGAACCTTACTGTCACTGTTTTTGAGAGTTTCGACCTTAACCACATCTAATTTTACTGCTATACAGTCACAATATAAGCTTTCTTATGAACTGTATGTGTCATGTTTTTCAAGAATTTGCACTTTGTGCACCCTACATGCCCTGGCAAAATGATTAAGAAACCCACACTTTGCACACTTCTTGCCATATGCGGGACATGCTTTGAGACCATGGGTTGCGAGACACCGCCCACAATTGAATTCTTTCCCTGTGGTTCTGCTGGTTGTGACACGTTTGTTTTTGTTACCTAGTGTTTCCTTAACCTCATTCACTGCTACAGTATCCCGATCAATGCCCCCTGTTTCATTGTGTATGAGGTGTACCTGTTGCTTGCTTTGTTCACATATGCGACAGTGTGTTGCTGCCTTTTCTTGTGTTAGGTTATCCATCCTCAACAGGGCTTCCTGAACAGTTTTATCTCTAATGCCATGCAAAATTCTGTCCCTCAGCATTTTGTTTTCTGGACTTTTCTGGTTTTGTTTATCGCAATTGTAGTTGCAATTCTTTACTAATATCCTTAGAACTGTGAGATAATGTTCAAAACTTTCTCCCTCTTCTTGCTGTCTATGATTAAATATATAACATTCAAATACTTCATTAACTTTCAGGCTAACATATTTCTCAATGGCTAATTTGAGTTTATCATATTTGTTTTGGTCGGCCTCGGGAATAGAGAGAGTGGTTAGGACTCGGGCGGAAGCACTGCCCATCATGTTCCGAAGGAGCGAGATTTTCACTTTGTCATTGGCATTATCTTGGCCAGTGCTTACCAAGTTATCTTCAAACTCCGTCTCCCAGAACTTCCAATCCTGGAATGCCATCTTGCTTTGTAGGTCCAAGTCGGGCGGTAGCTTGACTCCCACCGCCATTGACATGCTGCGTTGCACCTCGGTATTATTATTCCAACTAGAATTCACGCCTACCGTTTTGTACAGTTACGCGTAGCGCGCTCGACAGTATGATGTAACTACTTTATTACGACTGCGCCATGTTCAAGTATTATATATATTTATTCAACATCTTGTGGTAAACAACAAGCATACATGTTCTAACATCCGCTCATGAACTGTCAGTCCCTCGTGCCAACTGTGGCATCCTAACAGGCTACTCGTGTGAGACGCAGCTGGCTGGGCTATTGGAGGATCTAGTACAATCTGTAGACGAAGGGAAGCAGGTGGATACCTGCTGCATAGATTTTGAGAAGGCGTTTGACAAGGTGCAGCGGCAGAGTGGGATCCCTACCCGGAAGGGGAAGTGAAGGAACTGGAGAAGGTCCAGAGGAGGGCGGCTAGGTGGGTGAAGGGCAGGTGGAGAAGGCAAGGGCAGGAGGGAGAGGAGGAAGGTAATTACAGACCATCAGTGATGATGAAGGAAATGGGTTGGAGTACATTGAAGGACAGGCGAAGGGTGGAGAGGCTTGTTAGGTTGTTCAGGGTGGTGAAGGGAGACGGAGGATGGGAAATGTTGGGATCCCATTTAATCAGGGGTGATTACGGAGGGAGAGGGAACAACAGTCTTAAGATCCTGTGGGTGTGGAGGAGGACGGAGAGGGGTAGGCAGTCAATGATAGTGAGGTCGGTGAGGGAGTGGAATGTGCTTAGAGAGGAGCTGGTGAGTGTTGACAGGGTTGGTATGTTCAGGAGAGGTCTTGAGAAAAGTTAAGGAATGTGATTTTGCCACCGGGTGAAAGCCCAACTGCAATAAGGTATTATTATTATTATCATCATAGCTGCGTGTAGCTGCCAATCTGTTGGTATTACAGGCTTTGTTTATTAATGGAAAATGTACCTTTTGGGGTGAAAAAGAGTAGTCCTCAAATAAATGTGAGTTTTAGGCAACTTTATTTTTTTTTAAATTTTCAGAAAATGTTTGTCATGCAGGTTTCATAAGGTATTTTTGTATGTTTATTTATTTTTTTAGGTTTTTCAGAAATTTTGTAAGATCTTGGCGGACTTATAAATTTTACGAAAACAGCACCAATAAAGCAGGGTGAAGGTCACATTTCTTTGGAGACTATCCTTTTTCATCACTAAAGAAACACTTTTCCTTTAAAACTATGCAGCTACCATAAATAAGTTAGCCGGTATTCGTGGAGTAGCTATGCTTGTCTAGCATCTTGGACTTAAAAATTTACTCAAAATGAAACTAATAAATATCCTCCCCTTTTTTTACTGGCAACACATTTTCATAACAAAAGAAACATTTTTCGTTAATAAACCATGTGTCTGTAAAATCAACAGTTTGTCTGCTACAGAAGAAGTAGCTAATCTTACCATTTACCTTAGTAACAAACATGTTTAAGTAATTAACTTGCAAAAATAATGCAAAAACTTGTGTATCACATTATACTTATCCACATGCTCGGGTGCTCACACAAGCCTACAAAAATGTGAGAACTAGGCCTATTTAAATCGCAAAAAATAAATTATTTAATGTGTTGTACACAACTTAGATACAGTTACAAATTTGTGGTACAGCTAGCATGCATGGCCTTAAACAGAAAAGGACTTGGGAACATACGAACTCTTATTTATGTACATAATCTAAATTTAAGTAATAGACACTAAATTTTGAGTACCATCCAACAGTATCATAATAAATAAATTTAATTTCTGAATTTGACCTATATTTTGTGCATTACCATACATCTAGAATTTATTATGTGATCTCTCTCTAAATAAGTTCTGTCCCCCACATGGAATTTCTGAAATTATGAAATTAATTTTATTTCAGTTAGTGTGGAATCGCCCATGGAATGCAGTAGATCCACCCAAGAATTGCTGGATCATGGATATTCTGTTCGTAAACAAACAACGACTGTTAATGCAATGCATACAGTAACTTATCAACTGGGCAGTTTTCTATCCCAGGTAAATTTTGTTTAAATATGTGTTTGTTACATCTAATTTTCTGTTTTTCATTTGCAGAACGATATGAGACTCTTGATACAAGTGAAAATATGATTGTTTGTGGATGACTGAACACAGATGTAAGCAGTGGAAATTACCCCCCAGGTAGGTATTGATAGGTTGTGGTCTTGGACTAGGGAGTACAAGATTAAAATAAATGGGTGTTAAACTAAGTTGGTGAGATTTACTAGGAAGATAAGTGAGTAGAGATGGAGATGGCAAACCAGGTACAAAATCTGATCTGAGGTGGACAGAACAGATAGAGAGGGTTGTTAGGGACTTCTGGGAAGGGTGTTGAGGGGAGTTAATGGTAAAGTGAAGGAAAAGGCATATTTCACAATGATTCAACAAGTTTTGAAATAAGCAGTCGTAGAGTGGAATCCATACTTTGAGGAAGAAGTGAAAGAACTAGAGAAAGTGCAAATAAGAGCAGCGAGATGGGTGATGAATAAGTGAAAAATGCAGTGTCAGAATGGTGAGAGGAAGGGAACTTAGACCAACTGTGATGGTGAAGGAAATGGGGTGGATACTATTGAAGGACAAGAGGAGAATAGAAATTTGGCAGGATGTACAAGGTTGTGAATGGTGGGGGTGGATGGGAAAGGTTGCATGTAAACTGAGAGATTATTTAAGGGTAGAGGTACTAACAGTGAGAAGATACAGAGGGCGTGGAGAACGGAGAGAGGTAGACAATTTATGCTGGTGAGGACTGTAAGGGAGTAGAATGTTCTGCAGGAGGAGTTGTAGACTGTGAGAGGGGTTGGGAGATTTCGGAAGTGTTTATAGGATTTACATAATGGGGATAGTGAGAAGTGTGCTGGCCAATGAGCAGTAGCCCAATTATAAGTGTAAACGTATCATTAGGTACTATATTACTAATGTAATAGAAAATTTCACATAAAAATCAAAATGGAGCAAAAAAACTATTAGAATAGCTAAATAGTTCATAATTCCTCAAAATATTATACTAATAAACCGTTATTCAAAACAAAAAAAAAGTTTTAGTTCCAACATAGTGATTTTCTGCATGTTCTTTATAGGTAAAAACATTTCCCAAGATAAACTTGTACAGGACATGAACATGAGCACTTCACGAGACCACATTTTCATAAATTGTGTAAAGTAGCACTGCTGGAGGAAGTCTTAAGATACATTATTTCTAGGATAAGAGTTCATCATTAACAAACACCTAGCCTCTATAAATATCAGATGCCAGAGTGCAACTCTGAAAGCTAAAACTTTAACAGTATTGTTTATTTTAAATTTAATACTATGATGTAGATTAAATATTTATTATATGAATAGATCCTAAATGTTTTGTGTAGCTTATAAAGTGTCAGATTTTGTAGAGGCCTGGTTAATACTGTACAACAACTTTATTGCCATGTCATTGGAGCCCAAAAAAGGGTACATGCAAGTTTAATCCATAATATAGTTCACTAAAATATTATTCTTAGCCAATCCCCACATGATACAGATTATTTAGTTGGCTCTGAACCATCACAAAATATTTTGGTAACACCTAATAGAAAATAGAAGTATTACACCTTACATACCTTTAATTGATAGAAGAGGACCAATTTTTTTCTCAAATCTAATAAAAACTGTTTACGAGGCAGAAAAATAAGGGGATGTGTCTGGGTAAAATATATGTCTGGTCACCCTAAAAAGTGGACAGTTTGTTAGTAATTTTAAAATTTTTGATGTTATTCATGCCATATTACTGTCTCACTTTTCTTACAATGTAATGAAATTTACTTGTTGATCGTCTGGTAAAGGTTAAGAATAGAAACTTTTCTCTGATTTAAAAAAAGATTCTGAAAACTATCAAGTTACGTGTTTTTTATCAATAGAAATGTGTCTCAACTAATGATTAAGCCTAGATTGTATGAAACTTCTTAGTTGGGAGGGCAATGAAGAACAGGAACATTGTGAGGTGAAAGCCTTATAAAAGAATAATAAAAAAAGTCAAATATGCATAAATTCAACAGTGTACAGATCTCATTGTCATGCAGAGTGAGACTTAACACAGCCAAACAAAACCGGCGTAACATTATGCTAGGTTATTTTTGGTTAGGTTTTTTTTAACAACAAGTTAGGTTGGTTTAGGCTATATTAGTTTACTACTATCATACATTGTATCGTAAATATCATACAATACATTCATTCAACAGAACCTTTACTTACTAAGAAAATAATGTTAATAAAACTTTTGTACTCGCTAAACGAGGCGAAGTGTAGCCATCTTTCGTGATGAGCACATAATGTTAGAAGCGTTCCATTTAATCTGGATACAATAGGGAAAATTCCTACTTTTTTATTATATTTTTATTTGAAAATACATTTAATTTCAAGAACAGTGGTACCATACTTTCTTTCATTGTGTCTGTGTAACTCCAGAAAAACTTAAATAAAATGAGCAGTCGCTTTGCGCGGCAAAAACGTGAACCGCCATGTTGATGTCTCTTGTGACATCACGATACTGTACACTTTAATGTACGTAACACACAAACGACAGCATCATACGTACAAGTCGTGAAATGGTGTTATATAAAGTAGTTATGCGGTAACATCGAGTATGGCTTGAACTCCAAACAGTATAAATGTGTATTGTAGCTTGTTTGCGCAGCACTAAAATGCAATTTAATCGGAATAAAATCTTAACTTAAGCGCTGTCTGATAAATCAAGGCGGACTGCATGGTTTAAACTTCAAGGAGAGACCTAATAGACTGCTATTAACGACAAAAATACAGTATACATATTCAATGCTGCAATATGACACGGTTAGTATAAAATAAATAAGATCTTTTAAGTTAAAAATTGCTGTCAAAAACATGCATTTTGCAACGAAATATCTGCAGCTGTAGTGTTTTGGCTGTTCCACAGGCTGTTGTAACGTCATTAGCCAATAGGCGAGTTCAAGGCACCCGTGATTGGCCGATAAATCGAGTGGTGGACAGGGTCTTGCGAAACTTGCCCCGAGATGGCAGCACAAATGCCGTTCATGAGAAACTTAAAAATTACTGAGAGAGAAATGTACTTGTAATAAAATAATTGATCTGCCATATTATTTTACAGACTCTTGCATTGCAACCAGAATGTTCGATCATAGTCTGTGCCAGATTTGGTTAAACACATTCCAGATATTAGCTCGATAAGTTCACTTATCGTATGCATGTGAACTTCGCTCGTCTGACCTTTCAAACCTAAATTCATGATTATGTACTGGATCAGAAACATTGAACTGAATTCGTAGTAAGTTATTATCTCTCTAGAATTTTAATTAAATTTACAGAAACTCAAACCTACAACTAAAACATCGTGTAAAGTGTGTGAAAGCTAGGCCTAGGCCTAATACATTGCTGTCTTCACTCCTTTAAAATCAACTCAAGCGAAATTAATCTTCGTTGTTGGCTACCAAATCTACAACCACACATGCCCAAACAACGGGTGAATTCCCCGAATTACTTTTACATAGCCGGCTTCGCTAAACTTGATTAGTTTTTTAAGTCGTTGAAAAATTCCAATACACACAATAGTGCCGGGAGGGCGATTGCTAACCAAAACAAGTAAGACTACGTCGTAAATGTGATGGCCAATAATAACACGTTTTCAATGTTTGTGGCGGCGTTTAAAAATATGGCATTTTTAAAGTTGAATAATTCGAAAATTACAATGTTCACGAAGCTAGTGCTTTGCCTGGCTGCATTTAGTGCCGAAATAATTCGGAAGAATCAGGTAAATATTAAAAACTTTTTCTAGGAATTTTCCCTATTGCCTAAACAAAAATTCTGCAACATACGAGTTTTGACAACACGAAAAACACTCGTACTTGCTGCCTGCAATTAGAATAGGCTTTGAACACACTGTCAAGCAATTCGTCCGAAGCACTACAACACACAAACATAAATAATGGTAATATTGTAAATAGAGTAGACTAATTAGAAAATTTACGATAACTAGACAAAATACTTTAGGTATGGTACAATTTCCAAGAAACTGATAAAAATAAATATTGATATGGTATCGTTTTCTTTACTGACAACACATTTCCATCACAAAATAAAATTGGTTGATTAATTAACCATGCTTCTGATATCAATAGTTTAGCCGGTGCAGGAGTAACGATTCTTAACATTTACAGATTTTTCATCCTCTTCATTCTGACTGATATTTTTTAAACAAACCGTATTAGATGTCTAAAATTGGTGTAATTCAAAATTTTTAATACATTCGATGATTAGGCACTCTATTTATTTCTTCTTTTTTTGTGAACAAACCACTTATTAATAGAAAACTTTTCCATTTTAAATGGTTTCTTTTTCTGTTTGTATGTGTATGTCATATATATTATGTTAACTGGTCTAAAATGTACATGTGTTGTCTCACAGGTTGTAGAGAAGAGATTGAACTGTAGGATGTTCATAAAGTTGTGATTGTGTATTTGGCTGTGTAATTGGTACTGTATTTTTTTCTTTTTTGTAGTCAAGAAGCGCAAGGGACTGCTGCAGCAAGTCAATGTTCAGAAAGCCAAATTTTTAACTCCGAAGGCTAGACACATTTATGGTGCTGCTAGGAAATTGCGAAAAAAGGCAGACATACTGGCAAGTAAGTGCCTCAGTTTCAAGAAGAGATTATCTGCAGCAGAAAAATTCTCTAGTTCTAAACACTACAACAAATTGATCTCCAAATTAAATTCAGCTAGGATATTTATTCAGTCTCAAGTCAGGAACCAGAAGCGGAAGCCTAAAGGCTACAGGTTTACCACGTCAGAGAAGGTGCTGTCACTTTATGTTTTTAAGCAAAGTGGAAAGGGCTATCAGCTGTTGTCCAAGATGTTTGCTCTACCAAGCAGGAAAACTATGATGGCCATGTTGTCAACAGTTCCTTTCGAACCAGGATTGAATCCACACATTTTGAAGCACCTGAAGAAAACAGTGCAGAAACTTCAGCCACTTGATAAATAATGCACTTTGGTTTTCGATGAGCAGGCTTTTCACCAGGATTATACTACCATGTAACAGATGATAAAGTAGTTGGATTTGAAGATCAAGGAACTGCAGACAGAAAGCCTAAACTAGTAAATCATGGCATTGTTTTTACGATTCGAGGGATACACAAGAAATGGAAACAGCCTGTAGCATACATGCTGATACAAAGTACCACTAAGACTGTTGATCTGGTCAGATTCATCAAAGCTATCGTGCAAGCTTTTCTTCAAATGGGACTGAACGTCATAGCTACAGTTTGTGATCAAGGTTCAACCAATGTTTCAGCTATCAATTACCTTGTCAATGAAACAAAGATGTCTTACTGTAGACAGAACAAAGAATTTCGACATGTGGTGTTTGAGGTTGATGATTACAATGTAGTGCCCCTCTTTGATGATCCTCATTTGTTAAAGGGAATGAGGAAAAATTTATTAGAGGAGGATTTAATTTTTGTTGAGGATGGCAAGACTAAAATTGCATCATGGAAACATGTTATTGAGTTCTATGAACTCGATAACTCAGAAGGCGGCAGTGACAAGAAGATGTGCCCAAGACTCACTGATGAACACGTGTATCGTGCCAAATTGAAGAAAATGAAAGTGAAATGTTGTTCGCAGGTGTTTAGTCAGAGGGTCTCTTCGATCATGAGATGTTCAGCACAGTATTCTGGTGCTCAAGTACGTAAAGCAGGGTAAATGAATTTGCCTTTTTTCCCTTCTTTGTTTTTACGATACTTTTTGTAATGTGTACACCTTAAATCATCATCATCACTAAATAATTTTGAGGCCAAAAATACTAAGTTAAGAATGATTGGTGCAGTGTTGCAAAATATAGATGATAGGTCCCTAGTTGAAATGTCAGGTTCATCTGTTCAATTTTTAAGCAACACTATCATATAGGCAATTTATGGAGAAACAGAAGTGTATACACTTAAGGATTGAGTTAATGTTTTATACTGAATAAATGTTTGTGAATAACAGCATTAACTGTAAACATTAGCATGATGTGTACAGAACCAAAACTAACACGAACTTGTCAAGTGTCACAAATTTAATGTGTTGTTCGTACATATTCTGCATAACTTATAACGCGAAGCGAGAGGCAAGAGGTTCTTAACAAGGAGGTCCAAACTGTAAACAAGGATTACTATGTGACAGTAGGGTCAACCATGGTCGTAGAAGTACAGGTCTGGACACTCGCCTATCTAACAATGCTATTGAGTTGACCACGTTATGACTGAAAGCGCCACTAGCAATGAAGTGTTGTTTTAACATTGCAGTATAGCATCGTACTAGCAGTTCTCCTAGCAGCTCCGACACGAGTTTGCTCCTTGTAGTCCCATATACACAATGTTAAAACAACCCCAGTGTGCCAGTGGCGCCAATCAGTCAAAACGGGGTCAATTTTCAACCCAAGTGTCCAGACCGTTCCTCTATGGCCGTGGGGTCAACATATTGCTTCAAAAATTTTTATTTTGTGCTCTTTGCATAAAGGAATTAAGTTGTTGTTGTTTTTATTTTTCTCCTACTCCTGTTTGAGGGAGTGTTTTCCACTAAATGGCCCTATATTAAACATTTCCATTTCGTTGAGTAACCCACCTTACTGTCATAAAGTAACTCAGGTTTCCAACATCTTCGATGAGGGCAGCATGTATCGCACAGCTAGTGAAATTAGGAAAAACCACCAAAACCTCATACATAAGCTGCAATGTTTGCCATATTTTCTAAATGAAAAAAAATCAAGACATGCCCTTACGGGACTGAGATTGGGATATGTTTGTACTATATCTCACAACAGTGGGAGTTTGGTAGTAAGTGTACTTAATCTTCAACTCCAGTTGGAGTAATGTACATGTGCACAAAAATATTAATTGCAATTGGGCTTTTCAGGTTTTAAATTTAATAATTGCCCTTGGCGTTGTGTTTAACAGTCTGCCTCCATAACATTTGTTTAAAAGTCCACCTCCATAGCATAATTTGTTTTACATACAAAATACATATTACCAATTTGTAACGTAGCCTGACATGGTTTTGTTTTCACCCTTGATATTTTTCTGTCAATGTTATTTAAGAAACCAAATGTCAAAAAATGCTACTGTGAAGAAGTAAACCTAGCTCTATCATGAAAAAGGGGGATGACAGCCATATTATATGCAACGGTTCAAAGTTGCATTACCTCGTTTGGACCACGGATTCAAATGTTGCACTCACAGTATTTACCTTGCTCTGTAACACTTGCACCCCATTTTTTACATGTTAGTTAAGTAGTCATTACTAGTGACTTACGAAAACAAATTTAGCTGACATAATAATCCCATAATGGAATGTCAGTGAAAATTTACACATTATGGTGCAGTACCCACTACGTAAACAAATGGGCTTACTGAAACAAAGTAACTAGTAATACTAGTATTAAATGTTACAGTATGTTTGCTATCAGTAATAACAAATAAAATAACATGTTGTAATAATTGATTTTAGTAGTTTTTTGAAATTAAAACCTTATTGTAGTATTGTGTTTCCATTACTGTTTCAAGTAGTGTGTCATCTTATTTTTGTGCAAATAACTTTTTTCAGTAAGACAATTTGTTTCAGTAAGCGTACTGTACCACACTGTGCAAATTTTGACTGACATGCTATTATGGGTACAAAATGATAGCTAAATTTTTTTATGTGACTGCATAATTAACATTATTACGCACAAGAATAGTATAAATTTATCAGGTTATAACAGTTTTAACATGAATTTTATTGACTCTCGCACGCCCTTAATGCTTCATAATAAATAAAATATTTCTATGGTGTAATATAACTTAGTAATATACAGCTGTTGAAAGCAAGCCTACAAGGATTTTTTAATAATTTATTTTGATCGTGGCTTTTATTTTTGCATTTTTAAATACATTTCTCTATATCTTCAGATTCTGCAACCACTAGTGGATTGTTGGATGCAGCAGCTGAGGACACAGCAGATTTCCTGTTATTTGTGGATAGGTTGTTCGACAGCATCAATGGAAGTTGCCTAGTGCCATTGGCAGGCAAGAATTTGAGATGTGCTGTTACCAAAACTTCACCTCACAATTATTTTTGGGCCAAGGTTTTGAAGATTTTGTCATCCATGACCTTTCGCTGTTGCAAAACACAGCGAAAGAGTGTGCCTCCCAGCATCAAGCACTGGATATCAACTATTTCAGGTCTGAGGCATTTGTCTGCTAGACTACTGGATGAAGGTTTTCGGTTTGTTGCCTTGCACAGTTTCAACCAAGATCCTTCTGCAGTGTCCGAAGTCATGGAGTCTGTAATGTCAGCCCCACTTCTGCTGGTTTTGTTTCAGCTTTTAAGGCATTGATTGTGTCGAACTTCATGTCGTCACATTCAGTAAGTTCAAATTATGAAGAAGATGACACAGATGGAGCACTTGACACCCTTAAAGTTTTTTGGAGGCAGACGAAATTCCCATTGATCACACTCCTGTAGTTTCTCATCATGTTCCATTTTGTAAATGTAACCCTCACGTTCCAGAATTGCAGTAGCAACGTCTACCTACATTAGTGGCTTTGTTGCAAAAAAAGTATTTGCCCTAACAAAACATTGTTGTTTGCAAAAATCTGCTTATGATGCAAGCAGAATTGCCACAACACGAATTTATAATAGCCAGGTGTTACTCACCAAAGGCACTGTGCTTACCACATACAACTTTTGCAGGTATATGTGATCAGATCATCACAGTTGTTCAGAGCAAATTGCCAGAGGTGTGCTATATGAGTAGTGTAGCTAAAAAATTGTATGGTTGAAGGAAATGAAGGATCTGGATGTGATAGAGCCATCGAACAGCCCCTGGTCATCTCCAGTTGTGTTGGTCAAGAAGAAAGTTGGCTCAACAAGATTTTGTGTAGATTACCGGCGGCTGAATGATGTGACCAGGAAAGACTCCTACCCACTTCCTCGGATAAATGACACTCTGCATAGTCTGGCTGGATCCCAGTGGTTCTCAACCTTGGATATGAAAAGCGGTTACTGGCAATGTGAAGTGGCCCCGAAAGATAGAGAGAAGACTGCCTTTTCTGTACAAGGGAAAGGAACTTGGCAATTCAAGGTCATGCCTTTTGGACTGTGCAATGCTCCAGCAACATTTGAACGACTTATGGAAAG
>PNEQ01016675.1:0-15528 GCA_003012365.1 Medauroidea extradentata
AAAAAAAAAAAAAAAAAAAAAAAAAAAAAAAAAAAAAAAAAAAAAAAAAAAAAAAAAAAAAAAAAAAAAAAAAAAAAAAAAAAAAAAAAAAAAAAAAAAAAAAAAAAAAAAAAAAAAAAAGAAGAAGAAGAAACCTTTGCCATAACATGCATGATTGTGAAATGAGAGGCCAAGGAAAGTAAACTTACCATATGTTTATGCACGGGAAATTGTTTGTTTGGATTTCTGTCGCTGTATAGTGTTAAATACCGTTAGTAGATTCATCCCGTTTCATTTTTAACGGAAACTTTTTAAAAGACCGTCAACCTGATGTTCGATAATGGTCTCAACCAGCGTACATCGCAGTATCAACCACTGATGTATTCATCGGTGAATTTCCGAAAATGCGGATGGTTTGAGCGTTTGATACAATTCCTGTCGGGTTTATTATTTATGTATATGTTTACAAGTTTAGCAAAAATGAACATATGGGCGATTCTGAGCTCTTTGGGATAGCTATCTTATAATTAGAAATAAAAGAGATTAATTAAGTTCTTCATTTACTAGCTCACAAAGCTTACAAAAATACACAAATTAGAAATCAACTATGACTTTCACAGCAATATTATTATGCACACAATTACTACTGCGCCACAGAAACGTTAATTAACTTTGACAATTAAAGCACAAGAATATTTACCATTAATCAAAGACTACAAATCACAGTAAAAGTTCAGTCATATATCCAATCAACAGCCTCTCAAATAATGACAACGTACAACCTTATCAGTCCGAAGTGATGATGGCTCACCATGTGCTGCGCAGCACCCCGAGTGCACCACCGCCTTCACTCTTGAGGTCTTCGGTTCTACTCCCGTCGCGAACCTTCTTGTTGTCCGTCGACCCGCAGCAGCAGTGCTCTTGTTTCAAGAGTCTCTCTCCATAAGTGAAGCAACTTCTTCTAGCACAACCAATAGCGAACTCTCCCAAATCTGTTGATTCGGGGCTTATATACTCCGGCCAAACTCCGGGGATTCACCGAATTACAGGAGTCAAAAATAGACATTACATCATGCTTCGCACGTGACTTGAGTCTCGTAGGCCGGTCTCGTAGGGTTAATTCGCAGCTGAAACAGGTCTCTACGACGTAGTTCGGCGTGACTTCCACCACATAGTCTTCCAGCTTGTGAATCATGAGCTAGTCCATAAGGTGTTTCGACACAGCTTCCAACCACCCAGCCCTCAAAAACACAGCATGCAACATTATGTAAACTTCAGCCAGTTCGATTTGTTTTTCATTTTAGTGCCCCCCCCCCCACCCTTGGTACACTCTTGTTTTTCTGAGACGAAATAGCATAGCAATGGTGTATGTTCACAATATTTCAGTAAAATTACAGAAGATGTGTGAATAGAATAAACAAATTTCCTACTGTCCCGAACAAATGGTAAAATCTTCAAACAGCATGATTTATTAACTATAGTAAAAAAAAATATACCGACATTTTAAAATGTTTCCGACTCGTCGGGAGACTAACTGCCCCTCTGGATGATTCTACTTTCATCTGGACACTTTTTGACCCGTTTGAGTAGAACCTTCCAAAGGGACTTTTCAACTTGTCGGCAGATTTCCGTCCAGTCCGGAGATTTTCCGAGCCATATGTATGATTTTCCGAACTGTCTGGACACTTCCTGATCCATCTAGGGACAGTTACACCCAATACCCTAGAGACTAATTAATACCAGACAGCTCTGTGCAAAATACTACGTGTAAGCTTGTGAAAAATAACCTACCGGTATGAGATGAAATTAACACATATTTTGATATTATTTTTGTATTGTATCTTATTTTAACATGCTTTATGTATTTTTACGTATTTATCGTACTGTTATATTTTATTTTCTCCACGCAACGAAAATATGTTTTCCATACAGAAATTTTTTCCAGAATGTTTGTGTTGGCAGCGTACATCAGAAATCAATTAAATGTAGGGTGATGTTCTCTGGTGGTTTGGCGTGATAACACAATTATAATTCTCGCCAAAGCGCTCAAGTTGTCTGGTATTGGTTTACAGCGTATTTGGTTGTACTCTCCGAAGGACTCCAACAAACAAAGCATTGTTGCGGCAAGTAGGAAGGCATAGCTTGTGTAGTGTGCGCCCGTGTTGTGAAATACAACTGGTGCAGCCGCGACGTTTGTTAAGTGAGCGACAAGGGTAGGTGTGAAGGGCGTGAGAAGCTGGCTCCTCCCTGAGTACACACTGGTGCGACCTCGCCAAGTGTACATCTAGTGCAAACAAACAGCCGGCCTGCCTCTGTGGATGCTGACCTGGTTAGGTCCTGCAACAAGGACACAGCCTCGCCCCGTGGAAGAACACACTAGTGGCGTATATGTAGTTCGGGATAAACTGAGCATTAAAATAAGCCCTGCTGTAGTTCTATTTCCAGCCAATTCGTATCTTTCCGCTGCAACGGCTAACAGTGGGAATAACCTCTCTGGACACGTCACGTGAAGTTTGCGCGTTTAAGATAAATTGTGCAGTCAGTAGATACCATGTAGTTGGATAAATAAGTCTATACAGTACATAAAATACTATTATGTTGACTTCGATGGATTTTGTTTCACTATTGTTGTATTTAAAATAGGAAAAATACACGGAACTATACTGCGTAATTTCGCTGCCAACCAAACAAGCAGTAAAGGATCGTTCACAGTTAAAAAAACATAAGCACACAACAAATAACATAACAGTAGAAAGTATGTACGACCAGACGCCTTGTGAAAAATTAGTTCACAATTGGGTTGTTACTGTTATGTTACGACGTTCCTCGCAAATACCACACAGGTAACACGGGGTTTAACTATCTCGGCAAAAAAAAACTGAATGTTTGTTTCCTGGCTCAGTGAATCTAACGTGAACTGCTCTCGTAGGGCGTGCAATAAAATACAGATTTTTATTCTTTCAGGAAAATGAACGTCACACACTCTGGGTGCCTACTGCCGCCCGTCTTTGTTTTCAGTTCCACTATTCAGCAATATTATTCGCGACGAATGATATCATGGGGTGCCTACCGCCGCCCCTGATATCCGAAACAAATAGTTGAAAATTGGAGACCTTCGTTCTCCCTCGACGTCCGCGGCCAAATGCCTCGACCCACTTTCCCCGTCACGGCTCTTCCTGTCTTGGCGGCAAACCACCCTCCCAGTACAGTGGTCACGAGAGGGTGCCTCCGGCCAATCAGTGTCGAGCATCCTTCAAAGCTCCGCCCTCAGAGAACAGATTCCGTCTCAATTCACTTCGCCTTCTTTTATTTTCAAATTTAATTTTTAATCTACAATTACATATTTTAAATAAACCCCTAAAAATGGCACGTTACAATGTTTAACAAATTGCAATTTCTCGACGAATCTGAAATATTCCTTGCTGTTTAAAAGTCAGCTGTAGGCCACTGAAACATATTTGAATTGGAACCGTGTTTGGAAATAATAGGAAATAATTGAGTGTAAAAACTAAGTTCCTATAAACTGCACAGCGTAAATTATTATTTACAATATAGAAATATACTTTTTTACATTCATTTTTTTTTATTCTAGCTTTGTTTTGGTCTTGTGTATTTTTGGAGGTTAAACCAAGTTGCTCCTGATTTTGATTTTACGTGCTTTTCCTAGATCCCTCCAGGAGAATGCTGGGATGGCTACTTAACAAAGGCCATGGCCGACTCCTCTCCCAGCTGCTGTCATTGTACCAAGTTGTGAGTTATCTTCTATATGACCTCGCTGTCGACGAGACGTCAAACCCTCTCATGTAAGTATCCCATATTTTTACAATTCAGATAAATGTGTCCGTATATAGGACTGTGGAGACGGTGCTTTTCCGGTAAGCTAGGCGGGTATAAAGCTCTGAACAATGGAACTGCCAGACACATTTCTGAGAAGAGAAATGTCAAAATATGGATAGGTTATACGAGACAGACCATACCTTACCTCCAGCGACGCGGCAACGTTACATTCAGGTAATATTGTGTTAACTAAGAGGGGGCGACATCTTGTTGAAAGATGAAATCGCTGTTATCATTTTCCAATTGGCAACGGGCAAATTCTAGCACACAAAATGCCTCGTGTGCCTGATTCGTCGCCATTATCAGCACCTACAGTCGGTGGTGTCATTCTCGGCGGTTTTCCAAGCTGGTTTGCTGGCTCCACGTCCAATATAAAAACTTCGAGAGTTTGTCTTAAGGGCATTCCAGAGAGCCAAAAAATTATAATTGAATATTTGTGTGAAACTGTGTTAGTTTTGAAGACGTTACTTGGAGAGAATTTTCCTGTTACAAAAGAAATCTATCTCAGCTAGTTTTCCTATAGTTGTATTTTCCTGATACAAAAGAAATCTATCTCAGCTAGTTTTCCCATAGTTGTATTTTTATTTGAAGTCAAAATTTGCATATTTTTTTTTTTTTTGCAGTTCGTAAATTCCCCCCTCCTTTCCCCCCAAAAACGAGTCAACGTAATCAAACGAAATAATTCACTGTAAAGTTATATATTTAAACATTTCTGAAATGTGTTTTTTTACTAGTTTGAGAAAAATATTTTATATTTGGTTTTCATCTAGGCCTACATAAAGCCCTAATCCGAGACATATAATTTTACTTGTCAATTATTGCGTTTCATTATATTGATTTGTTTACAGAGGGTGTATGAACTAGAAATTAAAAAATGCTAAATTCTGACTTTAAAATGCTGCTATGGGAAAATTGGCAGAGCTAATTTTTTGTAAGGGGATAATGTGCTCCCAGGTAACGTCTACAAAACTTACACTGTTTTATACAAATACAAAATTATTATATTTTCTCTCTGGAACGCCCTTAATGCCGCGATCTACTGCAATTTTCATCACAATTTTTTTTATTTTTTATTTGTACCAGATATTTTTTTTTCTTATTTTACACACAAAATGTGACTAAATTTGCCTCTTATGAAATATTTTTATCTCACATGGTTTTCGCGTAATTGCTTGTTAAAGTCATATTTTGATTTTTCTGTTTTAACGACTACACTAAAACCAACAGATATACAAAACTCTAAAAAATCACAGTGGATAAAGACATTGCAGGCTACAATTACATGCTCACAAATATAAAGAAAAAAAAATATTTGTATTTAAAAATAATTATAGAATTTTTTAAAATTTTTATTTTCTGATTCAGCATTTTTTTTTTTTGGTTCAAATATGTTTTATTCTTTATTTTTATGAGCATGACATTGTAGCCTGCAATGTCTTTATCCACTGTGATTTTTTTGAGTTTGGTATATTAGTTGGTTTTAGTGTAGTCGTTAAAACGGTAAAATGCAAAATATTACTTTAACAAGCCATTACGCGAAAACTATGAGAGATAAAAAATTTCATAAGAGCCAAGTTTAGTCATATTTTGTGTCTAAAATAAGAAAAAAATATTTGGTACAAATAAAAAATAAAAAAAATGTCGATGAAAATTGTGGTTGACCGCGCTCTTTATTCCCTTTTTCACAAGATCAAATATTGGTTCAATTTTCTTTAAAATTTATTTCATTCCATTTCTTGAATGTCATGTAACGCCATGCTAACGTAGTAACCGTGGCTATTTTGTCTTTCAATTTATTGAATATCACGAATTTCGTCAAAGATTTTCATTTCGGACAAGTTTGAAATTTTCTTGAATAAAAATATTTAAGAATATGAAATACACGATTTCCTAACAATATTTATTCTATTAACATATTTATTGTATTCCGTATATGAAATGTACAATGCTAAAAATAATTAAGAGCTTTATTTATTTTAAATAATATATAAATAATAGTAAGAAATTTGGCATTGCCAAAACCAAATATTTTTGTGTCTTGCAGGATCAGTTAATAATTATAAAAGAGTTACATTATTTATTTTGTGCGTAATTAGTTTGTAAATTGTGTGATAACTTTTCAAATGGTACCTTCAATGTTTATTTAATCAAATTTCTTGAATCGTCGTGCCATTCAATAAATTGAATTAAATAAATATTTGATCGTGTGAAATGGCCTTTACGCATGCGATATCATTTGTTATATTATGTTTAGCCATTTACATGTACCGAATTTTTAAAGTGTTTCGTGGTCTCTATATTTATCCTGTACAGTTAAAAAATTTTCAGCACATATTTATAGAAACTAGTCGGAGAGTTGATGGTAATTGTTTACTTTGATCTAAAGCAATTAACAGTTTTTTAGGCTTAACAGAATTAAGTTTTTGCAAATTTTCACACGATATATTGCCACAAACATAGGCAGGATGGGGTGAGGGTCAATCGAAGGCCATTGAAACATATTTGAAGTGGAATCGTATTTGGAGATGAAAGGAAATGCAGAAACAAAGTTCCTATCAACTGCACAGAGTAAAACATAATTTAGAATATATAAACATGGTGTATTTTTGGAGGTTAAACCAACATGGCGGACATTCACAAACTCCTTTTTTGTGATTATTTGCTGTCCTATGTGTATTGAATATTACCGCTTCTTATGTCAGCAACTCTATGAACACGGCCACTTTTTTGCTGTTGTGAATCGGTAGGTAAGAATACGTAGGTTAGTTGTTGTGCGAACTTACTCCTACTGTGATGTTATCAATTAATTGTGAACCCACCTTAAAGTAAAGTAGGGATGTTAGCCGCCTCGACTTGTCTGGACCTTGCTTGCTAGCAGATCTGTGTGTGTGACCTTGTAGACAGACAGCAGGCTGGTGTGGGAGGCTGTGACCTCGGCCTGCATGGACCAGCGCCAGACTGCCAGGCCAGACTGCGTGCCGCCATTACTACTCAATGTCACCCCTCCCCCGACCCCTGTACACAGTTTGTCTCGTCGCGTGCGTGTCCTCACCCTAGCATCACTTGGCCTTCAACCGTCTCCCCAGCTGCTATATCGCCGCGTTCCGTTACTGCACAAGTCATTGAGATTACTGAGCGTCTGCCAGCAGTATCGGGACTGTTTCAGTCGTCAGTGGAAATAGTGAGAATAGTTTCGGAACGACCAGCAATACTGTTATACAAGAGGTTCTAAATATTGACAATAAATTGAATCAACTGATATAAAAGAACCAATTTGGCTTACACACAATTGGTTAAATCGTATTATATCCAAACATGTGGGTAGTTAACGAGTACATGGTCGTTATAACCTCTTCTCTTAATAAATATTTATACTCGTATATGCATACATATAGTTATATTGACCTTGTATTATTTTATTTAGATTTTTGTGCAAGTGCCACAGCCACAAAAATCCTGTAATTATATCACCTAACCTTCGTAACATCCATAGTTCTTACACTAATTTATAAAAACTCCTGCCATCACACATTTCACTGACACCACACAACCTCTGCAGCTCTAGTAATCTCAGTACTCGTCTAGCCTCGCACAGGGTGCTCACTGAGAAGTCCGCGAAAACAACTTGTAGTGATCTCAGCAGTTTCGGAACTGCTGCAGACGTTGAGATTACTGAATCAGTGAAATAAGCAGTAACGGAACGCGGCCACTGTCGTCCATATAGGCGCTTACGAAAATTCACTCGTTGCAGTAGGGTAGGTTATGTCAGTCACGTGATCAATAATTGTTAATGACCAGGATTTTATAACCGTCTTCAATGCTATTTAAGAGTGAATGATAGTCACCCTCTTAAATTTTTGTATTTTGTGGCATAATTTTTCTTCTGGCTAATTTTTTGGCACTTAACTTAAGAGTACATATTGATGGAATTTCAGACACTGTAGATATCTCTTTGTCGTTACTGTTCTTGCATATCGAATTGTAGTTAGAAAATTCTTATTACTTTCTTAACTGAAATTCGATCTGTAACAACAGTAACGGAAAATAGAGATTTATGATGTCTAAAATTCTAGCAATATGTACCCTATCCCATAGTTAGGTTAAAGTTACATGGCTTTAGCCAGAAGTAAAGTTATGGCACAAATTACAAACATTCAAGATGGTGACTATCATGCACTCTTTTTTAACGTTTCATGATAGCGGGAATACAAAATAAGCCTACATATTATCGACATGATGTTTTGCTAAACGTTGCATCCAAGTACATTCTTTACATGTATTATGTTTATATTTAAATATAATATTAGATTTAGTAGTTGGCCGTGAGGCCTTCAGTTGACATTTCGAACACCAAAAACTAGAAATTTTGGCTGACCTACCCTAGTAAATTTTCATAAGCGCCTATAGTAAATGGAGTGGAAGGGGGGGGAGGAATTCTGGTCAGCGCTTAAGGGCGTTGGACGCGTTTTTTTTTTTTTTTTTTTTTTTTTTTTTTTTAATATTTGTGCCAAACACTGTTTAACTTTTTCAACAACACATAACACGACATTTCCCAAAATAAATTAAAATTAGGCCTCATAATGTTTGCATAATCACTCATCAATGTCACAAAATGACCATTGTGGTGTAGCAAAAATAAAAATAAAAGGAATTAACTAATAAATACAAAATTACAGTAACTGAAAGTCAGTGTATCAACGCATTTTATGACATGGTTGACAAAATTTAGTTTTGAAAATTTCCGTATTATCCAAAAGTCAAAGTTATGCAAAAATATACTTATTTTCATCAGTTTGTTAAAAAACCATAAATGTATCACTTTGTGTTCACAAAAGTGTCTTGAAGTAGCTCACATCACTAAGTATTAATATGAATTTTCTTGTTTCTGTAAGTTAATTATTTTTTATTATTTTGACTACACTGCAACCGCCATTATGTGACTTTGATAGGTGATTATACTAAAACTATAGGGCCTATTTTTTTTGGCAAATGACATGTTATCTATGTGGAATAGTTGAACAGTGTTTAGCACAAATATAAAATTTTTTTAGCACAAATATAAAATTTTGAATTTTTACGGGTCCTACGTCCTTAACATCCAGGCCTATAGCGCTGGTGAGGTGTGACATGAGGTGAGTATGGAGCAGAGTAGGAATGAAGTGGCGGGGGACACGGAAGATCCCTGAGAAAACCCGCCGAACAGTGGCATCGTCCGGCACGATTCCCACATGCGAAAATCCGGGGACTGTCCCCGCCAGACAATTCAAGCTGAGCGTAAGAACTGGTCAGGGAAGCGGAAATGAGCACAGAGAAGGCGTGGCCAGGAACTGCGAGCCAAGACCTTCTTGAGGAGCAGTTTCAAGGTCAAGTAGCGCACTACACATCACAAAGCAAGGAAGATCAGAGTTGCCGCTCTATGTTATATCTAGCTCTGGTATATTACCATGGTTTTATTAACTCACTTTCTTGTCTGTAGGTTCGTGTCATCAGTACACAGTTGGCTTGTTTCAAATATTATATTAAATATCACACGCACGTACACACACAATTAAAAACAGAAAATATTTGTTGGAATGAAACAAAATTTTTATTATTCCGCGTTTTTAAAACAGACTACAAAAGTACAAAATAATTCTTCCTAGCACTCCCTCCCCCACCAACCCACACAAAAAATGCAGATTCGTGTTCTGAATATTTGTGATTGTAATTTTATTCCTGTGAAAATACTTGTAAGATTAAAAGCGAAAAATATGGAACATATTTAATAGATAATAAGTGTACAAAGTATTTTCGTTGAAAAAATTCACACAACTTTTCATATAATTTGCAGTGCAAAAAAAAAAAAAATATTACTGCCTTAGAGGAACTATTCATCCATTAATTATGTATTGCATGAGCCCCATTTTTTCGTAGTAAACCTTACAAGTATTTTCACCTTTATTAACAATACACAATTACAAACAATGTTCACGGCAATCTACTTGGGGATATATATATATATATATATATATATATATATATATATATATATATATATATATATATATATATATATATATATATGGATATCGAACTGCAGAAGTATTTTGGACACATGCCGTTGCAGCAAATGGCGTATCACTGTAAATCAGAGAATACACACAAACAAACAAAACGACTAAAAGGACTTTACATGAAACTGGCAAACAAAGGTAAACACAAACAATTCCACAAGAAATTCATTCAGTGATTGACAAGAAAATAACTCAAACGAGCATCCAAGCAGCAAAAAAACAAACTAAAGAAAAAATGAATAACTCAGACTGGTCCACATAAGTAATTCCGTCAGTAAGTATGAAACAACAGACGAAAAATAATCACAACAACAATCAGACGAAACAAATCGAAAGACGAAAAACTGTATGCAGACGACACAGCAGAAACACAAACACCTTGAGGAAAGCGAGCGAAAACAAATAACACAGTAACTGTGGACAGTACGACAATGGAATAAAAACAACGCACACAAACACACACATATAATATATATACTCCGGAATGCGAGTGCAAAGTGTTATCCTTGCAGCGCCTCACTCAATTGTGTTTAAAACAATGCCTTTGATGTATATGTATAGTTACCATATGAAACTCACTGCATTACATGGCATGGTATGGTAAGATACGACGTTGAGCGAACCACTTGAATATTCAATCGTCCATAAAATCTGAACTACTCATCATAATTCAATGAGATATTGTAAACGAGTATATATTTTATCAGTGGACGTTTATTTATATAGCACTACGCCTTTGTATGCTTTATATTCGAATAAGTAAGTTTATAGAAAATTAAGAGCTTGAAACAACAAAATCTAATAAACCGAAAAATGTAATTTTTGTAATTCTTTATATGATAACATCTAGGCTTCTGTAATAACCAAATTTAAAAAATACTAGCATTTTGATTTGACAATAATTTTAACATCCATTAACCTCTTGCACAGATATTTTCGGATAGTAAAATTACAGTCCAATCAAAAGACGAGTATTTATTTTAATTCAGTTATTATAGAGGCCTAAATATTATCATATTAATTTTTTTGTAAATTTTGTAGTATCAAGCCATTATTTTTTTAAAAACGGTTTTAAATTTTTACCCAAAAGTAAATAATACTACCGCATAGTGTTTACGTAAATAAACGGCCTCAGATAAAACATCTACTCGGGAAAAAAATCTCATCGAATTGTGATGAGTAGTTCAGATTTTACTAACGATAGAGTATTCTAGTCATCCGCTCGACATCGTTCCTTGCCATACCTCTTAAGGGTGTTCAAGAGCGTTAAAATCATAATTTTATATTTTCATGAAATATTGTTAGTTTTGTAGACGATACTTGTGGGTGTAGTTTCCTCTTACAAAACAATTTTAGCTCTCATAGTTTTCTCATAACGGTGCGTCAAAGTCAAAATTGGCATGTTCTGCTGCCATGCAAATAGTGAAAACCAACTGACCTACTTGAATGAAATAATTCACTCAGGACTTACATTCTATGAACTATGCAATAAAACATTAAAAACCCACAATACCATATTTGGAATTTAAAAAAATCACAGAAGTGTAAAAAAAAATAATAAAAATTCTACATATTTTTTTAAATATAAAAATAGTTTGCGGGATGTTCATTAATGTTTTATAGCGTAGCCCGTTGCATGATATTTCACTGAGAATTATTTCACTTATATAAGTCAACTTGTTTCCACTTTTTGCATGGCAGTAGAACATACAAATTATGACTTTGACGCACCGTTATGAGAGAACTATGACAGCTAAAATTGTTTCGTAAGAAGAAACTGCACTCACAAGCATCGTCTACAAATCTAACACTATTTCATATAAACATATATTTATGATTTTATCGCACGAACACCCTTAAACGACGTAGGCTAAATAAAAATAATAATATACAATATTTACCTCACGTGGTCAAAGCAACACCAATGTACGGCACTCGAGTAAATTTCTGCACACTTGAAGTAGAACTTTCTCCTAGCCACGCGTACAGTTGTCAGGAAGCAGGCGGACACTCGGCCGGCTGTAGAGCAGAGGCCCCAAGACATCGCGAACTTGGCCTTGCAGAGCTCGTCACAGCACAGCACGAGAATACTCGCACTAATTAGGTCAGGGCTGGTTTGCAGAAGTGCCCCTGCTCCTCGCCCATACTGCCCCTGTCTGGAGGTGTGGTGTTGTGGCGGCCGATATGCCGGTCAAGGTCAAGGTCAAGGTCACAGCCCAAGTCCTCCACGACCCTCGCTGTCTCACAGACAGTCTAGACATCTGCACGGCTTCCTCAACCCAGTTCACACAGGGAAAATAACAGTAACACTGTTCATTACAAACTGTTGGTTACACTACTGTTAACAAACAATTCTAAGCTATGCTACTCTACTTTATAGCAAATGTGCTATTAACATTGCTGAAAAACACAAAAGTTACTAACAAAGTTGTAAGAATATTTAACGGATGTTAATAACAATGTTAATGATACAAATACCTACAACATTGCTGATATACGCGGTTCGTGATAAAGTGAGCACTAAAAATAGCCATGTAAAATCTCTATTTTCAGTCACTTGTAACGGCTAACGACGGAACATATAACCTCTCTGGGCACGTCACTTGATGTTTGCGCGTATAAGATAAATTCTGCGGTCTGTATGAATCTACACAGTTTGATAAAAATGTTTTATTTATTTTATAAAATTTTATTATTTCGATTTCGGTTGATTTAATTTCAGTGTTGTTGCGTTTAAATAGGAAAATACAGGGGACTATATTGCGTAGTTGCGCTACCAACCATACAAGCAGTAAGACAACTATAGTTATTGTTGAATTATATGCAGTAACGGCTAGTGATATTTTTCAAAAGTTAGATTTCTAGTACTCACTTTATTCCGAATGACGTGTAACTGCTGAACTGATACACTCTGTATATTTAATTGAATAGTGTGAGCAGACCAGTATTCCTTACGTTACAAACTAGACGACCATGTGACCCTGGAACCAGCGACACATCTACAAGGCGAGCTCGCACGCACATCCACCACCACAGTGTCGTGCATGTGTAACAAAGTTAATTTACAAGGTTGCAACCTTGTACAAGCCGGCTAAGTGGATTGGCGGATCAGTAAATCTCCTCTACTGACAACATACTAGACTCTGCTCCCATAAACCACTTATCATTCTTCCAAGGAGAGATATTTCTTCCGTTATTCAAACCCGTTCTTTATATAACGAACACTTCACCTAACTCGGAGACCAATGACAATTATAACCACTAAACAAATATTATTCCCCAGTTTCCGGTGTTGAAACAGACACGTGATTTTTATAGTAACTTACGTAATGGAACGTATGGGAAGGGAATCTTTAGGTCCATGCCGCAAGCAGTAACCAGTCATAAAATGTCTACCAGAAAATATCACTTCTAAAGAAACGACATATTTTAATCCATGCTATCTTCTGTGCATTACACAGGGGCGTCATTTAGGGCGACATGGGGGGCAAATGCCCCCCCCCCCTGGATTTAGAAATATAAGTATACAAAGTATATATATATATATATATATATATATATATATTGTATTTTGTTGTTTAATAAACGCTAGGTTATGTTCATAAAAAGGATGTTTTATTATTAAAGTTTCTAATTTATACATGCTGAATTAATTAAAAGATGCACCAAGGTCATTGTCACCGAAAAAAATTCTTGTCCCCCCCCCCCTCAAATGGCGCCCCTGACGTTACACAGCGTAAAAATTGTTGTAGTTAAAAAAAATCTTGAATATACTTAAATATTTACATATCTTCTAGTATCTGTATTTAAAAAAATTACGTGAGACAACAAAAGTGTCATTCTGTAGTTAGATACATTTACGTTCACACTAAATTATTTCATTCTTATAGTTTGAATAGTTTTCAGTTCGGGTAAGTCGCGAAAATAGTCAAATCTCTACTTCGACATGCACTTGTAAGAAAACTATGGAACCGAAAAAATGTCTTATTTGTGTGAAACTACTGTTAACGTAACGACGTAACGGTAACTTGTCGGTCTCCCATTCGGGACGACTCGGGTTCGATCCCCGGTTCCGGCCAACAAAGTTCAGCTGATTTGTACTCTCACACTAGGAAAATATATTACAGTTCCTTCACATCTGTTAACACTGCTGGTAAGTATAGTCTGTTGTCTTTAAGGGCACGGCCTACCCCACACTTAAAATGCATTGTGGTGTGTTCGTAAACATTATTTTTCTACGAAAATATTCCACGTGTTCCCATTGTGCCAACGTACGAAAAGAAGAAAACACTTCACACAAGGTCGGAATCTCACTGCTAAGACGCCACGCTCATGAAGAACACTGTTTCTAAGTCCTTCAACATGGCCAAAAATAAAATGACCTTTTCAGATTTCCGTACTTCAAAATGTACTAACCGGATGTATTTGGAACTTACGTTGCGATCTGCACTAAACTTTGCTACAGGCTTTTCATCAATAAAATTTGGTCACCGCTTAGGGTCCCATAGTAAAAACCGTTCGGCGAAAAGGTTGCACGCTAATTTAGAGCTTCGCTCATTGAGGCGATGAGGCATGGGATGCGCGCTTCAAGGTCGCCCTTATAGCTCCGTCATTTCTGAGCCTCTAATGCTCAGGTAGGCGGCCCCCTTAAAGGCGGTTGTTAGACAAATTTTCTGCACTTTTGTTTAGAGCCATAACATTTATCCTAATTGAGTTATCAAACTTTTATCTTAGACAAAGTATAAGTTATGTTCTTGGTAAACTGCTTGACTTAAAAAATAATTACCTATTTCATTAATTTGTCTTGCAGAATAATTGCAAGAAAATTATAGGTTAACTGTCAAAAATTCCTTTGCTATGATTCTGCATGAAAGTAAATGAAATATTCCATTATTATTTATATCAAGCAGTTCACCAAGCATATATCCAATGCTTTGTCGAAGAGACAATTTTGATAATACAATTTTAATAATTGTTATGGCTCAAAAACTGAAAATGCAATAAAAGTATCTAACACTCCTCCTTAAGGTTCCCGCCTACTGGCTGTGTGTTAGTGTGAGTGAGGCACGGCGCCAAGGGTGATGTTGACCGGCTCATCTGGTGTGGTATCACCTCTACCACAAGACATTGAAACAACGTGCAGTGGTATCGTAGATCACTCGCCTGACTGACACTTCCAGTGGTCACCCTATCAATTTATTCCATTGAGTATTGCATGCTTCTACGGTAGTTTCACACGAATCCCGTGAGTAGTTTTCACATATAACAGCTAAGAAAAGCTGTTTATAGCCATTTTGAAGGGCAATGAAATTATTTGTTCTATTTGACGTGTTGTTTAGAAACCTCATTTCCCATCGTTCAAAGTGTACTTTCTGTTTGTTTACTGAGAGCAAAGTGAGAGTAGAGATTTTGTTTAGCGCCTAAGAGGGCGTGGTACATAACTCAACGCTAAAAGCACTAATGTAGGGGAGAGGCACCAAAGAGTGCGCACCTAACAAAAAAATTCCATTTCGAACTACATTTCAAATAAATAAAATTGGGTTCAGTAATGCAGCTTTTTATTGATCAATTATATGTTCATCCATATAAGCTCAATCACATTGAATAACTATTGTGTTTACAAAATACAAAAATTCAAAATATTGCAAATGCGCACTCT
>PNEQ01016676.1:0-15527 GCA_003012365.1 Medauroidea extradentata
CTTGTACGCAATTTTAATGCTACATACGTATATTATACCAGCACAAAAGGATAACGTGACCAATGCTACCCAACAGGAATATTCCAGGTAGGTTTCCATAAGCGCCTCGTGAATACAAAGTAACGAATGTCACTACGTAGAAGTAGACAACCTGGAAAACTATTTTTGCAATTTTCTAAAATCAACTAATGGAAGCACTGCAGATCTGAATACTGGGCCACCTGCCAAAAATCCATGGGCACTATTTGATTATTTTTTTTACTAAAAGTGTCAGCGGTGATAAAGCAACATGCAAGACATGCAAGAAAATATTCAAAATTCCAACAGGTGCTTCATAAAGTAATTAAAAAAATATACGATTTTAGGGTCTGTTAAGTTTTATAAAACCAACATTTTTTGGGATTTTGTGATTCTTTTGGGTACCACTACAACCCTACAGAATCATCTGAAACAACATCCTGAGCAATTACATATAATAATTCCACTAAAAAATTTTTTTTGCAAATCACTACAAAATTCTCATTTTTTACCCAATTTATAATTAGCCTTCAAGGTAAGTTCCTAAAAGTGTAAATTATTTTGCATTGTATATTTGTTAAAAAATTCAATTTACTTGATATTCGATTCGATATTCGATTCGAATTCGTGAATATTTCAACAAATTCGCTTCGAATTCGCTTCGAAATGAAATTTTCATATTCGCCCACCCCTAGTCTTCAATACTCGGCGTGTGACGGTAACAGAACAGGAGAAATTGCTATTCACCTAATTAATGTTATCACCATTTTAAACCAATATCAACTTTTTTAAGGCTTCGTATCGAAAGTTGTTCGAAAATACGAAAATAGTGAGAATAGTAGCTCGTCGTTAATAGAACCAACATTCCGCTCTGCAAAGTTTTGCTGTTAGCTTATTATTTTGTGAATTTTTAGACAAAAAAAGTTTTTTCCCATATTTTTTTATTAAAAACGCTTGCTATTTTTTAGAACTAAGAAATTTATCGTTCCTGCAAATTCAAATAATAATCCGATAAAACGAATAGCATTAACTTGTTTTAAATAAGTCTCTCTTTCTCTCTCTCTCTCTCGCTATATATATATATATATATATATATATATATATATATATATATATATAACATTGTGTGATGAATATGCATTTGCGTTTTTTTTTTCATAACGTCAGATTTATTTACAGAGATTAAAATAAATAAAAAACACAAGATGGAACCGTAATAAAACTTTTTTATTGAAAATGATATTAATCTTCCAGCATTATATAGATACAGAGAGAGAGAGATATCATTGAGGTCTTTGGAATGATACCAAAATACACCTTGGAGAGAAATATGCGAAAATAGCCACAATTTGCTATATGTAGAGAAATTCGTATTCGCAAAGCTTGTATAGTAACTTCTCTTCACTATTGAAACTGTTGATACCAAAACACAACTGTTTTATGTTCAGTTACTCTACAGCTTATCTGAAAAATATAATTTCAAGACGAACAACAAAAATGTAAACAAACTAATATTTGGTACGAAAATGGACAAGAATCGGTTCAAGGTTGCAGGATACCGCATCGAAACATATTATTTATGCTGAAATATATAATAACGACATTTGAAAACAATTTGTTTACCACGCCATACCATTGAAGGAAATTGGCAAAGAATTCTATATGCGTAACGTATTTGCTCGAAGAGAGATAGACTTAAAAACAAAAAGACTTCTTACAAAATAACATAACAGCAAAAAATATTAATTTGACTGCAATTTTTTTATTTATTAGTATATAAAATATATATGAAATTCTCTCAAATTTTTTTTGTGCGAAATCATACAGTTTTCCGCATGCTCTAGGTCAGGCGGAAGTGGTCAAAGGCATATTTAGTAGTAATTTATTTTGTCCAAGGAGATAAAACCGATAAACACGTGTGAGTACCTAGTAAGCAAACATGAATCAAAAGAACGTTGCCTTAGAAACTGTGTGAAAAAATCCATTGCCATAAGACAAGTTTAAGTTTTATTCAGATCGTCTGTAAATAAACTTAACCGTCAAGAAATTGGTGACAGTAAAATGACATCAGATATAAATTGTGTGAAAGATACTAAAATGTTTCGCCAGAGTGTAACCTAAGTGACTACATCTTCGTGGAAGAGGAAAAAATATGATTTTCTACTTTTTTTTTACCGAATAGGCTTTCTGTTTCTCTTGTAGACACCCAATGATTACATTATTCTTGAGGGTACTGCCAACATAGGAGCCCTGGCATGGTTAAGCTAAGTAAGATGAAATTAGTCACCTGTCGAACTTACTTATGCCTCCACAGACTTACTTCTTTCTTTTCAGAGATGTTCACATTTCTATAACATATTTTAGCCTGTTTTCTGAACACCCTTAAAAATTATGGAACAGTAAGTATTTTTCACTCTCAATAACATAAACTCTGATTGAGCCCAACATAATTAAATTTTACATGTTAATCCCTATCGACGATCTCAGTTAGGGCTCCGGTGGGACTGCACCATGATCCATAATTTCTACTGCTTTGGCGATAATTATTTTTCATTCCTAAACAAGACAAAATATCGAGAAAAAAACTGATGCACAGTTTTGTTAAAAATTGTTTCTACTATGTAGTCTAATTTTTTAGACGAAAAAAGATGTATACATTTGCCTACTTAGTTAATTAATGTGAATTTCCTTAATTGCATAATTAGCTGAAACCTTTGCGTATTTTGTTTTGAAAAAATAGCCAAAATCGTATACACTGTTTTTTTTTAACAAAAATGTGTAATAGTTTTGGATATCTGCTCTCGTTTAGAATTTAAAAGAAAATTACTGTCGTAAAAGGAGATGATGGATTATGGGCCTTAAGCAATACTATTTTTAGCGTAAATTTATAGCTTTTGCAGAGTTACTAACCAAAATTTAAGTTTTACAACTTTGGAATGTTATACACCAGATAACCCAAACGAATTAACAAGTATAACTTGAATGTGTCGTAATATGATTGTTTTAGAAAAATTCGGTTATGGCAATAAAATATATAGCCTACATTAAAACCAGTCTTGTCCTCCTACTATATCCTGATAACTCGAAAACATTCATTATAGTTATATTAAGAGTTTTCATAAGTAGACGTAAGCTACATCACTCACGACATTCTTTCATTCGACACGGATTATGATATTTATGTTCCATTTTACTATACTTAAATAAAAAACTGTACATGTAAATATAAATTAAATGGTACGATGAATATATCTTTATTAGACGAAAAAGTACTTTGCGGTAATGTACAAAACTTGATAGTATTCGCCACGTTTAAAATATAGTCACTGGCAATGTACGAATGCTTTGTGACTCATTGGCCGGAATCGTCTTGCGACCAACTCGCTAAAATGAGAGGATGACATCAAGAACCCCCCCCCCACCACCCCCATTCATAAACTCCTTGCTTCTATACCTCACAGACCAACACTTGGCATAATAAATCGAGGTGAGTTTCATGGAAGCATAAATATTTTCTACACAGTTTCAACATTCGGCGTTTTCACAAACAACAGTTCAATTACAGGAAAGCAAGCAATCAAGTGGGTTCATCGGGAGTTCAGAGGAACTACTGGCCGTGAAGGAAAGTTGTGAGGCTATTCAGGGACTGCCAGGATGGAGTTGTCGCCACCTTCCCAGTAGGTGTGCGAGGGTTTCCGCGAAACCGCGCGTGAAACAGTCGTGAGAAGATGGTCGTTAGGAAGGAGGGGGAAAGGAGATAGGAGTGATGGAGGGACTGTTTGGCGGTGCAAAGAACACTGTTGTCTTTTGTTTTTTTCCTCTGGTAGGGCCGCCCCTCCTCGGCGGGCGCGGCGTTGACCAGCCTCCAGCGGCGGGGCGCATGCGCGCGCAGCTCCAGCGGCCGTCGGTCGTGAGTCAATGAGGGGAAAACCGCGCGCGCGGTTCTCGGGACCCGGGTGGGAGGGCGGCCGTCAGAACGTGCTCAGTCGCCGAGCAGGCAACATCGTAGATCCCGCGCCGCGTCGTCGCGACACCTGGACCACGTGCGCGCCATCGCACCTCCGAACACTCAGGTGCCGGTGCCCCCGGGGCCGTGCTTGGAAGACGCCCGTGTTAACTGACGAGGGTGCTTGGCCGCGTGGTGTGACAGTGACTAAGCCGTCGTGAAACTCGCCGACGGTCCGGGGGTGGTCGGTACGTGCCGGAGGGACCGTCCGGACGTCGAGGGATGGTGTGAGGGGACTGTGGAGGACTGTGCGAGCCCAGGAGTTGTCCTCGGAGGAGGAAGGTTGCGGTGGGGCAGGTGTAAGCGCGCGCCGCCCCAATGCATCTGCCCGGGCTGTTGGCCCCCGTGTCTGCAGCCCGCGCCGACGACGCGCCCTACCCCTGCAAGAAGAGGAAGACGATGGCGGAGGCGAGCGACCCGGGTGGCGACTCCGCCGCAGCCGCCACCGCCCCCGAGGAACTGTGGTGGCTGGAGAGGGTGGTGTGTGAGGCGCAGGCCGAACACCCGGGGGAGCTGGTGAGGACGGGCAGCCCCTACTTCATGTGCTCTGCGCTGCCGGGTCACTGGCGCTCCAACAAAACGCTGCCCGTCGCCTTCAAGGTCGTCGCGCTGGGGGACATCGTCGACGGTACCTTGGTCACCGTGCGCGCCGGCAATGACGAGAACTGCTGCGCCGAGCTGCGCAACTGCACCGCCGTCATGAAGAACCAGGTGGCCAAGTTCAACGACCTGCGCTTCGTCGGCCGCTCTGGCAGGGGTGAGTGTGTCGCCGACACTTCCTCTTGGTCCTACCCCCTTGTAAACACGAGAGGTTCTTCAGCTAGACCCTATTATAGTATATACCATAAACGAGAGCATTTTTCTGATAGTTCTTATGCATGCTATTAGTAGTTCCTGTTTGGTCTTCGGGGTTTTCTGTATTCAATTTTGGATCCCGTTTCTGAAATGAAATTCAATAGCCGTCAAATAATATAAATTCGTTCACGTGGAACAGGCAATATCTGTGTCACGTGTTTTTTCGCCGCTGTGCTTGTGCACTTCTCCGGTCGTTGTTACTCTTGTGGTATGTGGAGGCCGTCCACGCGTGCTCTCCAGCTCATGAAGAGAGGCCAGATGGTGACCGTTCGCACGCAGCCGTCAGCATGACTTAGTTTACGTCAGTCACATCGGCACCATGTATATAGGAGGATTCCGCGAGGGTCCCCTCGTATTTTCCGTTATTGTGTACAACCGGGAGAATCCTTCATTTATCTTCATTGTTACACTCTTGACAGGATATGAAAAGGTCCTTTTGCCTGTTTTCGTCCAGGCAGCGATCATCACAATAGTAAACGCAGAAGCGTTAAAAAGTCTTAGCTAGTAAAATAAAACGCATCTATCATAACCCCAATAGTACTCGATGGAGAATTAAATCCGAACTGTAGTAATGTTTCATGTAACGAAATTTGTGGTGCAAGGCAGTCTCCGCCTGTAAACATAGTAGGCTACTGTCAACTGTACCTACACATATCCCTCATAATTTGAGAGAAGTACCTCCTTTACTTCTGGACAGAGTTCCATCATATTCCTACACAGTAAAACAGTTTGTACTTTTACGGAAAAGTATTTTTGGAAACCAGTTTCCAAAAAAGTTCTTTGTAACGCTACAAAAATATTTTGTAAAATATACAAAACACTTGTACTTTTACATATTTATTTGTATATTTACAAATGTTTCTGTAAACCTACAAACAAATTTTGTGTATTTACAACTTATATCTGGTTCATTTTACAACAATTGTTTGTAGTGTTTCAAAATTTTTTTTTTGGAAACTTGTTTTCAAAAACTTTTTTTTTGTAAAAGTACAAAATGTTAAGTCAAATGTGATAGGTCTCCTAGGCTTAGTTAGTTTCAAGCCGGAAAATCTGCACATTAACATTTATTTTACTAGTTCCCTTATATGTTTAAGATATTTTTAACCACTTTAAAAGGTTCATGAGATCTTACTTTATTACCTGACAGATAATGTTCTGCTATTAGCTTACAAGATTTTCCTTGTAAATGTACAATTTTTTTTACTGTGTAGAGACTGGTTTAAAATATGCTCGGTCTACCGTCCTTTCTTGGAACAGTGCAAATGTGAGTTTTTTGTTAATTTTTACACTTGGCATAAGTATTTTCATGTATATATGTCACCAGATTTTTAAAACTTATTTTCACCGACTTGCTGCGTTGCTTTACTGCTTCATTGTCAGTGGCTGAATGTTTTTAACTGTCACGCGTCTTGGGCATTTGCCCGTAGACAGGTTGTGTTGCAATAACCTTGTTCTGATTAGCACAGCCAAATAAGTGACGTCTTTGCGCAAAGACACCTTGCCAATTACTTCATTGCCCAAGAAGAAGTTACATCACTTTGTATTTTATATAAGGCGAAATTATTATTTTGGGACATTTTACCGAAATATAGGCTACATCGTCACTATCCACTTCCCATTACTAGCTTTTATTAATGTTACGTCACGACAAATGTTTATAAGACTTTAATTAGAAAAAACTGGAAATTTTAATTAGTTAGCGAATTTGTGACACGTCATTATCTCGCAGATAAAGGGAGTGCTGTATTACAACATTGTGATAATTATCAGGTTTGGTCAATACTTCGTACCTCCAATTTTTTTTGTGTTTACAGGTTAAGTGCATTTACTAACAAGACAAAAAGATTCCTATAGACGATCACATTCATAATAAAAGGGTTGGCGTTTGCAATGAGCAGAAATAAGTATAGAACAATTTTTTTTGTTTTCACTTATCTTAACCTTAGAAAATCTTACCAACCCTGCCTGCAAACATTTGGTTAAAGTAATTTCAGAAAATTTTATACATTTGAAGCATATAAGAAGTTTAATTAAAACTGTCCAAAACTTTTTTATAAAATCACACAAATACATTTGACTGTTCTGTTTAATTTTAGCATGCATTTGGTTTTAAGTCTTTACAGCAGCATGATATCTGTGATGTAGATTCGTTACATTATTCTATGGTTTTGCCCACACAAACCTTCCTATAAAAAATACGCTATGTAAAATTGGATAAAATACTATTGTTTAGGCTCATGTGTTACTGTTGAAAACTTAGCAGACGAATAAACAGTACAAATATCTTAATGGGAAATATTTGTATGTGCAGTATTTCTCAGGATTTGAAATTTTAAATTTTTTGTTGTACGAGTGTCATTTTCTTTTCAATTATACCTGCATACAAGCCTTTATGGCCACACTATTGAAATTTATTCTTATATCCACTACTAGGTATATTACTCTTTTTGGAAAGCGAAATAGAAGTTCCGATATTACATAAAAAGGCACCAGTGCCCGTGGGAATTACAGTAGTGCAAACTTGAGGTATTAATTTAGCTTTGTTACGAACGCGTAATAGTAACTTACATGATTTAAAGTGAAAAATCCAGAACACAAATTTTATTATTCAATTCAATGTCAATTCTTAATTTGCTGTTGTCTTCACCAATAATAATCATGTTAAATAAGTTTAATTTTATTAAATATATATTCTTAAACACACTTACGATATTTAGGTTCTCAATTTTTATACTTGTTCATATTTCTTTAGATTTTTCAGGCAGGAGAGAACTCAAATATTGATTAACGCTAATTTTTGTATTTGCAATGCTGCAGTGTGAAATAAGCAGTTCATTTGTTAATAACTGTGACAGGTTTTACTGAATAAGGTACTAAATATACAAATTTTTATGTATCAAATAGCTTAATAAAACATGTGTCTTAAATATCTGAGAAAAAGGTAGGCTATGTTTATTTATATAAAAAAATTGTTAAAAAAGTAAAATGTCACAAAAACATAAGGATTTATCAAGAATTTGGTATTTAATGATACAATGCATTTATGTCTAAACACGTATTAATACTAAATAAAGTAAAATTTTTGTTTCGTATGAAGATATATATTTCGTAGTTAATATACATGATTAATATTGAATATATATTTCCTATATCGAAATAAAATATTAGTCAGAAAATTGTACTAAAATTAATTGTTTGTTACCAAAGCAACACCTCTTTCGTTCGTAAGTCTCATGCACGCACGAAAATGTATCTAATTCTGGCGTATTTTTTTAATTAGAACGCTTGTGAGCAATTTTAACGAATAACTTTTCTTATTTTTGTATTATTTATTTACTTTACTAGACATATGTAGGACATTTTAAATAGAATGTATATTATTGTTTTTCTAGGACTATGTTTAGTTTTGCAATCCGTTAATTTTTTATTTGCATTCCCAATTGCAGTAAAAGTACTTGTGAATTTCATAAGAAACACTGAAAAAAAAATGCAATAGAGTAATTTCCTTGTTGACTCCTGAAATAAATACAACTGAACAAAAACTAATAACTGACTTATGGGAGGCTAAGCACTAATTATAATTACAACATTTGTACATCAAATGAGTTTCTTAGGATTTAAATATTTTAAATTACAATCTCTACTTTTTTTGTCCTCACGATTACAATTTCAAGGCCCCTGCAAAAATATTTATATGTAATTAATGTTTTAAAATGTGCCTGTATCAATATATTGAATTAAATACTTGTGAAAATTTTGTTACCGGGATACATTGCTAAAAATGTAGGTCAATGTGAAAATATTATTAGAACAATATCTAACCGGCTAATTACTTATATTATATGCACCTGTATACGTTTGATAATATTATTATAATTACAGCTAACCAGCTGCTTCCTTAATCTTAGAGCACACGTATGACGTACACAAAAAATAGTGGCATCCGATAAAATGAAACACAGATTATGTAATTGTACACCACCAACTCTTCATTGTAAATCCAGATGAGCAACATGCTCACTGAGAAAATATTACTTCAAAATAATTCAATTACAATTAAATATGATAAAATTCTCCAGTTGAACAAAATTTTTGCAACGCCTTTAGGCTCTACCACGCTACACATTCAGTTTCATACAAGAACATTGAATACTTGAAATGATCTCGTACTGTGGGCGTATTAAGCAGAAATATATTTATTCATTTTTGAATCAAAACTGGATAATTAGCTAAACAATTTTACCTAATAAGACAATTTAGTAAAGTTGTAGTAGCTTTACAGTTAAATTAGCATAAAAATGCAATGATTTGGTTTATTGAGCTTGTGTTTTCAAGACTTGTGAAAGGACCTATGTTTAATTATAAACAAATAAAAGCCTATGATAGAATATTTAAGCATTTTATCGGTCACAATTAGTTACAAATGTAATTTATGAAATGTTAGCTTAGATGTAAAGTAGTACGTTTGTTACATTTTCACTCAGCAAAGAAATAGCCGATGAAAATAAGTTACTTCCAAATCTGCATCAAATATTTGGTCCACCAAGAGTTCAGTAATTTTTTTTATCTACATTTAATTAAAAATCTTCGGTAAACGTGATGTTGAGTTCTCAGTGTCATAAACCACATATAACACTGAGCAACTGATGAAATGCCAAAATATCCTACCCAGTTTCACAGCTGTTAATGCTTAGTAATTATTTGTTAATGCGGAATGCGACAATGGCCTAGTGAATTCACGTCTGATGCAATTGTGCTGGCAGATAGAATGTACCACAATGCCTATCACTCAGTGAAAGACAAACGTCCCGTTACCATTACAAATTTTTACATTCCCACTTATACTGTCAGCATCGAGTTTAAGTTGAGTACGTTAGCAAACAAAGTCAGAGCTAAACATTATTCAAGTTATCTAATATGTGGTTGCAACTCCCTCGTATCATGATACCGTTTCCTTGTAAATAAATTACACGTGCCAATGTCAGAGCTACTTTTCTAGTGGAAATAACAGCGTACATATCACCGCTTGAAGTAGCTGGTTATTGTTGATTTATGATGTGTCGTGTCTAATTATAACAGACTATGTGGGAGATATTCCAAGTGACGCTAACTACCGCTTGCAAATACCACACACACACACACTATCATGCCAAACATATCTTGAACTATTAATCTCTGTCTACACTCTGAGGATCCTTCCGTTGCCCCAGGACAGTGTTTTTGTTGCATTAAATTTTGGTTCAAATTCAACCACTGAAAAGAGCTTAGTTACAAAGGACAGTTTTTGTTTGAAGCTAACACTAGGCCTAATATTGCCAATAAAATAATTTAGCAGTTGTAAACTCAATTGCGGTTATTGAAAACGAAGCTACCTCATGAAGAGATTAATTACATTTCTACAAACAAAGTAAACTTGTTTAAATGAAATATTTAAAAAATAGTTTGTCCAAAAACTAGTTTTAAAAGATCTCTTTTGTCGTAAAGCAAGATTTATTTACAGCGAACCAAACAGTTACTAGGAAATATATTCCTTTATTAAAAATGTGTAGACAGAATGGCGTTACACTACAGCAGATGATAATTCAAATATATTCGATTATCGTCGAAAACAAATTATTTTAAATAATGAGTTAAAATGTACGTATTCGTTAGAATTTTACACAAAAGTAGACATGTTTAATTCGTAACTACGTTTACCTAACAGTCAGCTACTGCTATAAAATTTAGAATGAAAAACCCTTTTAATAAATTACACATTTTCAGTGATTTTGGAAATTCGCCAACAATAAGCCATAGTCCTTATGTTACGTTATCAGAAATTTTATAGTTTTATGTTCTGTAACGAATTTATCGAGCTGCATTTGAAGTAAGTTAAGTGCTATATTATCATGATTTCTTATTTCGTCGTTAATGGAAGTGACATAAATCCACAATTCGTTACTCATTATTTGTTTCTGTAAAGTTAATTTTTATACTTTTACATGTATGTGACGTACCAGGAAAATTTATGGACGATGCATGTAAATGACACTAAAGTGAGGATTCAATAATTTAAATTTGTACTCATTCTTTGCTGCCGACATTAAATAAAGAATATGTATAAGTGTTATAGAGAAGATGGTTTACATTTATAATGCAGTCAACAGGTTCAAGGTAGTTATTGTCACTTAAAATATTTTTTTGAAAGCCCCCAAATAAATTGTTCCTAAAGAAAATTTAACGAATATTATTTTTTGAATCGTCGTTAACTCATACTAATTATTTCAAGATATTCTCTTCAGCCACACTCAAGAACGGCAATTCTGTAACTAACGAAATTATGCAGCATGAATCAGCCGCATTTACGAGGTAAATGTTTGCAAACTGTCTTTAAAAACATTTTTCATTTCCATAATTCTCATTTGTACAACAGTGAATGTATCAATTTATAAATGCTTGTAAAACGTTTAAAAAAATGTTTCCGATTTATTTTATATTGCATACACTCGTAAGTAACATAACTTGAAATTA
Organism: Medauroidea extradentata; assembly: GCA_003012365.1. Lineage (NCBI taxonomy): Eukaryota > Metazoa > Arthropoda > Insecta > Phasmatodea > Phasmatidae > Medauroidea > Medauroidea extradentata. Next base: position 11,390 of record PNEQ01016676.1, read on the forward strand.
TTTTTAATGTTTCAATTTTAAATTTACAAAACAAAATGTGCGCCACGCAGGTCAGATTGCTGCAGGAGGCGAAACTATTTTGTTAAAATAAGTAACTGACATACTTTTTAAAGCAATTGATGCTAGCAATGCTTTCACTTCAATAAAGGAAAAGTATAACAAAACAAACTGTAAAAATTTTCCCTATTTGTTACTTAATACAGTAGAATTGTTGATAAAAAATATTTAAATTGTGTATGTTCATTCGCAAAGTCATTATTAACATTAAAATTTGAAACTCTCAGAAATGAGAGTCAAAGACCTGTCGTAAAGTCTTGCTTGGACTTACTTCTAAAATTCAGTCAGGATTCAGATGGAAATAAGCTATAATGTCCTTTATTTTATTTATTTATTTTTTTTTTCATGTATTTTCTCTGCTCGTGGTTTCGTTAGTGTCCATTAAGACGATAGAATATTTTTAAAAACAAAATACGTATTTCGAAATACTATTATAATTTCAGAGAAGCTACTTATTTCCGAAATTTTTAAACTGAACTTTGGGTAGGTGTTACACAATTCAATCTTGCCCTAGGAAAGATATGGTCGAACTTCGCAAGTCAGCACATGTATGAGCAGTAAACGCAACGCTACGATTATTTTAATCAAATATTTGTCGGAATAGTGCCAAATAAATATGTACTGTAGCTAATGAAATATTCATTCAGCTACCTGAACAAATGCGAGACGCTTCACATCTGATTCCGTTCACCTAACAAAATATGTAATTTAGTTGTCAACGCACATACGCCTGAAAATAAGGTAATTCAGTAATGCGAAATAGTAATTTGTTCCAAAAATACCATTATACTTGTGCACGCAGAGAATTTATTGTTTTCACACTTAGAGAATTATATGGCAGTTTCTGTGACAAATAGTCTAATTAATGTGTTTAATATTTCTCCGTTCTTGATAAAATTATATCTATAGACAACGAAAAATATTTACTTAGAAACTTAAAATACATAGGTCTATCTAGGTATATTTGAATACACATATGGCCTTACAGATAGTTTAATCACTCAGTTCGGACGTGAGGACTAATTTACGATTTTTAATCATGAAGGTGTCAGGTTTTTTAATGATCAGGATCGTAACTCCTTGTACAACTAAAGAAACATTTATTTGCGCCCATGAAATACAATTTTGGGCAACAAACTGAGGAAAACAAAGCAATTTTGTGTCCGTAGCAAAACTATTTAATTGGTAATATACAAACTACTTAATTTGTTACGTCAGACAGATTTTGTTCACAGCCAAATTTCTATCGCGGTTTGAGCTGGCACTGTCAACAATACGACTCATATCGATATTTAGTTTTTTTTTTAAATATATATGTTAAACTTCTCGCCGCATAGTAATCAATTGTCGTGTTTTGTGCCGTCTAGAAACCAGTGAACATTGCAGTCAGTTTATTACTGAATTTAACTTAGTTGGGCGTAACGAAGAAGTATGTAAGCTGAGAAATAAAACGTTTTTGTAGGAATAATAGTTTCTTTAAAATATGTATAGGTTAAGATGTCGCTACGAGTCAATCGATGGCTACACACGAGCAGAAATAATAGTTGTATTGATGTTTGTTCTTATTTCTGTAGGCTGTTGAAGGTACGGTGAGTCTCAGATATTATTAACATTTGAATATATGAAATGTATACACCGTGTTCATTATATTATGTTTATGTTAGCCGTTCTAGAAGGAAACAAAATCAAGTTAAGAGGTAAAAACGTACGGAAAGAAGTATAAATTATATAAATCATGCTCTGTTCTCAATGGTGCTCGATACAGATACAGCTGGAAGCTGAAAAAACTGCATGTTCTTTCAGACATACGCTAGAATTAAACAACTCTAAGTTCATGTCATTTTCGCAGCTGGCCTTAGGCTTATTTGAAACCTTCTAAATGACACTGAGCCAATTATAAATAAGCAACCAAAGACAGGTCCACTCATGTAGTATCGCTGTATCAGTGAGCAGCCAATAAAGATGTGGTCTGCTTCAGTTAACGGACATTCTTGGAAGTTAGTCTACAAGTCTGTGAATACGCAAAATTTCCCTGTCAATAACAATGTGAAATTACCGTCTGCCACGTTGGCGACATATTTGAACCATCCCGCCACGCAGCAACCTATAAATTGATTTTTTTTTTTTTTTTTTGTTCTCTGTTTGCTTCACTTAGCTGTGTCTTGGACATTTTTGCTAATAAGTGTAAAGTTTATTTATGTTTTCTCTTCCAAATGATCCATACAAATATAATTTAACATGTCATTTCCTATTCTTGCTCTCGCCGAAGCTCCAACGTGGGCTACGCTTTTACTGCGTGTCCTTTCCTGCCTGAAACACCTGGTAATAATACGTGGTGGAAAAATAATTTGACCCAACAAATAATAACCCGTGCTTCGAAAGGGTTTATTTTACTGTGATCAGCCCCTTATAATAGTAAACATAATGCAGTATGAGAACTGTTCCTATGACAATAGAATTACAATAAATTGAATAAGAATAAAACTTCGTGTTGGTTTCTTAAATATTAAATTTTTGGAAGAACAATTTTAACAGTATCTGCAACCAAACAGTACCTATTATCCCTTTCAGACAAAAATGTCGTCGATTCGATGACCAAGTTTAAAAGGAAAACAACTCAAAATGTCCTGGATTGAGTAAAATGGCTTAGAAATTATGTATTTGGTTGGACAAATTTCGTAATTAACTTATTTGGCCGATTTTTTAAGCTCTAAAGTAATATTATCGCAGATGAGATAATTAAAAGAAGTAATATTCGTTTAAAATGTACTTGTATGCATGTGTGTATAAGTGTAGACTATATATTAGTGTATGTGGGCCGTGTACAAAATACAATTTTTAAAGCTGTTTTCCTTTTTGAAGTGCGTCATCGAATTCTATATTTCTTGCATTTCATATTTGGTCGGGGATGTACAGAGTCGTAACTTGCTGTTTAGGCTACAGTTTATTCTAAATTGCTTACCCTGGTTTGTGAAATTATGCTGCACTTTTGGACTGCTGGTGCGGTACATGTCACTGTCTTCTATAATTATGTGCGTGGTTCTTTGTTACAGTAAGTAAACGAGTGCTGATCCAACATTAGTACAGTACTGATCATGATTATTCCTTGTTGCAACTTATTATATTATATAAATTGTTAAATTAAATTATATAAATTAATATCGTCAGGCAAGGGTTACAGAGCTGTGGTTCCTACATCACTAAGTCTTCCTCAGTGCGGTTTAATAATATCTGTTAAGGGGGGGGGGGGGTTCACCTCAGTTTTCAACGTCTTTATTTAATTTTATATTTCTACCAGATATTTTTTTTTCTTATTTTAGACAAAAATTGTGATTAAACCTTCCTCTTTGGAAATTTTCGTATCTATCATAGTTTTTATGTAATGAGTCGTAAACGGTCAAAATTTTTACTTTACGGTTTTATGCACGCCACTAAAACCAACTGAAATAACTAACCGAAAAAATTCACAACGTGTAACAATGTTGTAGCCTATGACTTGGCATATATAAAACAAAAAAAAAAAAAAAAAATTAAATATTTTTGTATTTAATAAAAAATTCTTAATTTTAAAATTAAAATTTAAGAATTTCGACAGTTTAAAAAAGTGCAAAACTGTATATATTTTGGTTTTAACATGTGTCTAATCACAGCCTACAACACTGTGAATTTTTTTGGTTTGGTATGTCAGTTGGTTTTAGTGGCGTGCATAATACCGTAAAGTGCAAATTTTGACGTTTACGACTCATTACACAAAAACTATAAGAGATACAAAACTTTCCTAATAGGAAGATTTAGTCACAATTTGTGTCTAAAATAACGAAAAAAAATATCTGGTACAAATATAAAAATAATAAAATACTTTGAAAACTGAGGTGAATCGCGCCCTTAAGGGCGTTCAAGTGGGGAAAAATTCATAATTTTATATTTGTATAAAATAGTGTTAGTTTTGTAGACATTACTTAAGAGTACATTAACATCTAACCGAAAAAAATTAGCTCATCTAGTTTTCCCGTAATGTCACTTCAAAGTCAAAATTTGCATATTTTTACTTCATACAAAACTTGAAAACCAGTAAATATAA
>PNEQ01016682.1:0-23635 GCA_003012365.1 Medauroidea extradentata
CAAGATGTCTTCACCAGTCTCTCTCCACAGGCGTAGCACCTTCCTCTAGCACTTCCAATAGCGAACTCTCTCAAATGTGCCGATTCTGTGCTTTTATACTAGCCCAGACAGTCGGTTATTCCCCGCATTACAGGGGTCTAAAAATAGATATTTCATCATGTTTCGGATGTGCTAGTAGTCACGTCCGCCGCCCTCGAAGAGTTAAGACGCAGTTGGGACAGGTATCTATGACGTAGGTTCGGCGGGATTCCCACTATGAGCCACCCGGGCTTTGAATCATCGGCCAGCCCTCAGGGTGTTACGAAACAGCCGCCGACCACTGGCCTCCAGGAACATGGCACGCAACAATACTATAGCGAACTTAAAATTAACTTTGATTTATATGGGGTTAATGCGGGTTGCATACATGCGCCTGAAATCACTAATACGTAGGAGACGAAAGTTTCTATAGAAGTAAGTAATTTTTTGAATTTAGAACTATGGAAATTGGTGTTCAGGCCCCTGTATATACAGAAATATCATTTGTATATACTTTTAAGGGGGTAAAATTAAGGGAAGAAAGTTTGACTGTGAAGTTCGTCTTTTTCACTGTCAGAAACGTGTAACTTTGTACATCGGTTTCTGGACAACTTAGAAAGTATGTCTCTAACAAAAATAAGTTTTGATTTATTAAAGGGTCGATTTATCGAATGGGAAAAGTTACGGATCAACCTGAAAGAAACATTGAAACTGACGGGGATGAAACGAATTCACAGATGTTTATATTAGGACACATGAGTACAGTAATGCATCGACTCCTAAGTCTTGACTCAAAATTTGGTATATCAGAAAGTCCTGATTCTTTGATGTGTGCAGTCTTAATTTTTCTTTGCACGTTTACTTAGTTTCGTGTAGGCAAATACAGACTAAAGGGGCTGAAATTATCTAGTTCCTCGTCACTAACAAAATGAAATAACGGCAATGGCAGAGCAGGTCACTTAAAAACTTTAAATAGCTGGGAAAAGTCATATGGTTCCTGAGAAGCATACAAAATTGTAGTCTCCCAACAGCTGTTGAGTTACCTTCTGCTCCGCATGCAAGTCCTGTCCGTAAATAGACATTCGCCAATCATGCTAAGCGTACGAATTTTCTTGTCAACGCATGGCAAATTTCTGCTTCGTAACTTTTGTAGGTTTGCATAACGGCGTGTCAAATTTGACAGTTCACATGTCACAATAATTCAGGAGCTGGTAACAAAAAAAAATGAATTAATGAAACAAGATGCAAGGATTACTAGAAGAAATTAAGGTGAGAACAACGAAAATATTTGTGCCTATGTAAAATTAGCTAATTTATTATATTAAAAAAATTCCGTCCTTTAACGTGAAATCACAAACACAATTATTCCCTTTCAGTAATTATATTAGTTTTCGTATCCTCTTTTTTTATTACATACAAATTGTTACTTTCATGTGTAGTTAATTCTAAAACTATGCTGTTTGTGAGCTAAAGAAATAAGGAGAGAAGAGGGGCCTAGAAGCAAAGGAGTATAAGTGACACACATAACATCTTCGCTTCTCACACTTACAGCATATTTTATGACTGCTGTTTTTCTAAAAAAAAAAAATAAAAAAAAAATGGGCCAAGAGACTGTGTCACACATATTTCTTGGCCATAAAATTTTATTTACATTTAAATTACCAAAATACGCATTAAACTCACTTTTCACGAATACGCACTTATACCTCTTTGCTTCTTAGCACCTCGACCCTGTTTTTTCACGAAAAGAATTTTGCCCCAGTTTGTTTCAGTGCCTTACGTGCACATCTGCAGTTATGCTTCATGGTTATTGGCAGCGTGTCTGTGTGAAGAACCGTATCCCGTTTGACTGAGCCAATTACAATCCTGCAACACCACACGTCTGTGATTTGCCGGTAGAATACCAAGGCTCGTGACAGTTACAATATCCAATCACTGACCACGAAGCAGAACTGTAGGTGTGTACGTAAGGCAAGGAAACAAAGTGAGGCAAAATTCTTTTCGCGAAAAACAAGGGTATCTATGTATCCTCAAACCATAGAATTATACTCAACAAGTATTAAGGTAAAATAATAAATAAATGTTTTTTAATGGCCAGCGCCGACAACACTATCAGCAAGCCAAGGACATTTTGCTGGCTGGTTCAACCCTCGTAGTTTGTCCTCTGTATGTTCGGCTGTTCTGTGACCCCGCAAGGCTGTAGTTAGCGTTGACCCAGATGACGGGGCAGAGTAATGGAAGGGGCAAGGAAAAGTGGTTGGAGCATGGAAGGGGAGGGGGGGTGTTTGTGCTTGTCTAGATAGCTCCAATGGTCGTACAGGAAACCTCCGCATTTGCAGCGGAGAACTCAAACCCTCTCCCCCTCGCTACCCATTCCTTCACGTCCTTCTAGAAACCCAGAGACGAATGGCCCAAGCATTCAGCTTGTGTACTTTGAGACGAGGAGCCCTGGTTGGTACAGGGGGAGGGGAGGGGGAAAGCGAAGGCGCGAGAAGACGGGATGCTGGAAAACGGGCCTGATCTTCGCACAGACGCCGGAATTCAAATGGGGCACATAACTCAGAAATATGGGGCGACGAAAAGAAAATGGGGGAAGAAATTTCCGGCAGGCTTATTATTTTTTTTTTCCGGGAGTAAATGCTGTTATATTTCTCCGAGGATTCATTTTACTTTTTGATTCCCGTAATTTTACGGCGCCTTTGTTTTTTTTCCTCCTGTCTCTTGTTTGCTTCACTTTCATTGCCTTAACTTTATGCGGTGAAAATTGAGGTCCCCACTAAGTTGTGTGTAACTTTGCGTACTTTCCAAGGCCCAATTTTTTACTACTGCGGTGAGAGTGGATTTTTTTTCTTTGGCAAAACTTCGGGACATAGACATACATTGTATAACATTATAAAATGATAAATATTCTTAAAGTTATACTTCATATTTGGTACAGTACCGAAATATTACAATGAATACTAAGGACAGCATATTGATGTAAATTCATTTCAAATAACGGACATGCGCAATCAACAAATTTAAAGTTACTGCTAATATCAAGAGTCAATTCAACGTTATGTTGAACCAGTGGGATCCAACTATTTTTCAGTCGCCGGCAAAAAAAAAATTGTTTTGACCTATTGTACACAACTCTGGGCGTATTTCAAACGTAGAACATTTATGATTGGCACTGTACTGGCTAATGTACAGGATGTCCCGGGAGGTAAGTGCAATATTCAAAGAGGTGATAGTCCTGGTCATTGTGATCAAAAATGTTCAGCATGAGACGGTTGTCGAAATAGCCCCATTTGAATATAAACATTGATAAGCTACAAAATTACTGTTATTTTATTTGCAGTTATGTTCCTTGCTTCAGTTACAAGTAAATCGTAATACATAATGAATAACACACTAATATTATATTTCCTTAGCTGTAATAACAATATTACGATACATAACAATGTAAATTTCGGTCCAGTGCCAGCTATCAAAATTAGGTTTCAAAGATTCCACCATCGACCTCAAAGCATTTGTCAAATCGCATGTTACTGTAGACACAAATTTTCAAGAACGTTTCTGAATAAATGTGTGGTGTGGTATGTTGAATGACCGGCTGACAGGTCCCATTGTTTTCGACGCTCCTATGAATGGGGTACGGAATCTGCAATTTTCGCAGTGTACATACTGTTGCATGCTGTGTTCTGAGGGCGGGCTGGATGGGGCCTGTGTCGAAACACCTTGAGGGCTGGCCCATGACTCAAAGCCCGGGTATCTCAAAGTGGGAATCCCGCCGAAACTACGTCATAGATACCTGTCCCAACTGCGTGTTTGCCCTGTGAAGCGGCCTACTTGACTCGAATCACGTCCGAAACATGATGAAATGTCTAATTTTAGACCCCTGTAATGTTGCGGTTATTCCCCGACTGTTTCGAGGAGTATAAAACCGCAGAATCGGCACATTGAGGATAGTTCGCTATTGGTCGTGCTAGAGGAAGGTGCTATGGTTGTGGAGATATACTGGTGAAGAAATCTTGGTGACGTCAGAGTCTACTGTGAGGCGGTAGGCGGCTACCTTCGGAGCAGTGTTGGACGAACAAAGAGGACTGCTGCGGCGGGCTGACGGGCGAAGAAGGAGGTACGCGACCGACGGGAGTCGAACTGAAGACTTCAAGAGTGAAGACAACGGTGCACTCGGGGTGCTGCGCAGCACACGACGATTCATCACCACGACGGACTATTAAGGTTGTACACTGTCACTATTTGAAAGACTGTTGATTGGATATATGACTCAATTTTATTGTTATTTGTACTGTTTGATTAATTTATGGTAGATATTTTTGTGCTTTAATTGTCAAAGTTAATTAACGTGTCTGTGACACAGTAGTAATTGTGTGCATAACTAATTGTTTTGTGAGAGTTATAGTTGATTACTGTTTTGTGTATTTCGTAGCTTTGTGAGCTATTAAATCCAGTACTTAATTTAACTCTTTTATTTCTAATAATAAGACCTATATCCCAAAATAACTAATGGGAATTGCCCACTTGAAATGTTTGTGCTCCAAATTTGTAACAATACATTATCTGAACTACTCGAGGATGTTCCTTTGGCTACACATGACTTGTCATGTACCTCCCGCGTGATGCAGCCCCTCCATATTATTGGCACCAGGTAAGGGATCATTTACATTTACATTTCCTAATCACTGGATTGGTCATGGTATTGATATTCCCTGAACACCAAAGTATCCCCAAGTCAACCCCTTAGATTATTATTTATGTGGTTCGGTGAAGTGTGAAGTCTACAGAAGTTAAGTTATTACATGAGACGAACTGCTTGCTCGCATAATGGATTCTTTTACTGTCATGCGGGAACGTCACGATGATATTTGACGGACAATGCGTCATCTTCTTCGAGTTGACAGATGCATCGATGTCGATGGTGGAATCTTTGAGAACTAATTGTGAAAGCATTGACACTAGACCAAAAATGGCATGACGTGAAACAAAATAGTTGTATATTGTAATCTTGTTATGACAGCTATGGAAAAATAAGATTATTGTGTAATTCATTATGTACTACAATATATTTGTAACTGAAGATAACTCCAAATAAAACAATAACAGTAATTTTAGAGCTTGTCAATATTTACAATCAAATGGAGTCTATCTCGTCAACCGTCCAATATTGACCCCATGTTCATATGAACATATTTGATCACTATTAGCAGTATTATCACCTTCCAGAATATTACTCTTTCCTCCCTGGACTGCCTGTATTATAGCCCATTCCCTTAGATTCTTCTGCAGGCTTTTATGTTAATTAGTCTATAGCTTATGTATTTGTCTTCACAACAAGAACGTACGCAGTAGTTCGCACTTATTCTCATATGGGGTGAAGGGTTGAGATACATCGCAGGAGTTAGAGTGTGTATATCATCAGTGTTTAAAAATTAACTATTAGAATATAAATATAAAATGTATTATGTTACAATCTACGCGGCAGGTTTTGAACGCCTTGAGAACTCAATACGTGGCTGTTGGTACCTCCTCGCTCTCGCCTCGACCCTAAAAACTTCGATTAGTAAGTGAACTTAGCTGTATATTCCCATGCCGGGGTATTTATTTTAAATCGTATTGTGAACCAGTGTCAAATTCCGCGTTCGACACGTAGCAACAGCGGATCAATAAGAGCCAGAGTACCACGCTCAACGGAATGCTTATCAACTCTATTCGCAACGCGCCAAACTGGCGTACAACGTTTTCGAGGCAGACATTATCCTTATGGAACTGTGGTGAACCTGAAATTTTATTTTCTGATAGTATGTAGTGAAGGCTAACGCATGCCTCTTAATTTCCGTTTTACGAATTCAGGTGGCAATTAGGAAGTTACTGCAGTCTTATTTTATTTTAATTTATTTATTTTTTTGTTTCGTTTTGCAATTTTGAGGGTCCAAAAATTTTAGTTCTAACAAACACGCTGAATTTTATTTTATTTTTTATTTTTTTAACGATGAATCATATTTCCATATGTGTGTGTTCTTTTCATATATAAGATCAAGGTAAATGAATTAAGCGGTTTAGTGTAAAATGTTATGTACCTGGTGCTTCAACGGAGTTTTGTCGTTTCACGTCTATCAGCATCTTAGCTGATACTTTTAGAGACAGGTCTGTAATATTAACTTATCTTTGGCTGTGCTGAGGTACCTTCTCATAAAGCGCGATCAAAGTTGCCATGAAAGCTGCAATTGGCGCCAGAGAAATATCATATCCATGAGGGTAATGTTTTATTTAAGTACTACATACGTCTGCGTAGCAGGTAACTATAGGCCCTTTCTGCATGCGGTGCGAAGTCATACGACAAGGGACGTGAAATTTCGAGTCATTGTCAAGTACATTGGGATGATTACTTTCAGAAAATTAAATGTAGATACTTTTTATTTTTGGCTGATGAAGAAGCATTCCAGAAATAGCCTTCCAGATACACAAAGGCGAAAGCTGAGTCCTGGATGGAGTGTATAGAGTTCAGTTTCGAGTCAGGGGTAGTTTTGTACTACCTTCTGTTTACAGTGTTTTTCCCCGCTGCAAGCATTAATTCAATTATCTTAATAATAATCTACTGTAATTTGTTTTACATTCTTAGATTATATATACGTAATTTACCATATAAAGTGGTGTATACAATAAATAACTCTCGGGAACAATCGTGAACCACCTTTAAAAAGCAGGCGGAAGGATACAAATTGGTTAACATGAAAACCCAAGCAGGATATTCGGAAGTGCTCAATTTACCGTGAACAACCTATAAAAAGCAAGAGGAAGTGTATAAATTAGTTTATATGAAAACCAAAGCAAGACATTCACAATTCTTCAATTTATCGTGAACAACCTATAAAAAGTAGACGGAAGGATACAAATTGGTTTAAATAAAAACCCAAGCAGGACATACCCAGGTACTCAATTTTACCCAGAACAACCTTTAAAAAGTAGGCGGAAGGATACAAATTGGTTTAAGGCCATGATTTTTCAATTATTTCAAACAATTCCAAATAACTCGAGAATTATTTAACCAAACGTTTTGAAAAAATTTGAGAATGTGTACAGTCATACAATATACAATTTTGCCAGAGTGTTTTTTAAAATAATGTACCGTTTGCTAGCAAAAAATAATTTTCACTTCATTTCGGCTTATTTTGACAACAAAATATGTGAAATTTCAGGGGCAAAAATCTAAAAATCCGTTCGGTGTATTGCAACAAAAAAATTTATATGCAAACGATGATATATGAATACTAACACTGCCGGAATGAATTTTTGATATGTGTATTAATTTGCGTAAAAGAAAATATTTTCGAAACCACTGCAAAACTAAAGAGCGAGGCCTAAAATGAAAGCTCCGGCAGGACATACAAGAGTGCTCAATTTACCGTGGACAGCCTATATAACCCGAGATGTCGGCGACGCACGGACTGGTGCAAATCCCAGAGATGCTTCCCTCGGTAGTCGAAAGGTCGAAGTCAGCTGCGATTGATGTCTACAACACAATTCCCCCTCCCCCTTCCGCGGTAGTCAGCTCCTTCCCCCGGCCTCGCAAGACGCCTACGTCGTAACCCGTAATGGCGTACGTGTTGTCGGCAATCTTCCCGCCATTACGCAGACACAACGTCGAGAGACTTCAGGAAGGATTTCCGTTTCCATGTCCCCTTAACACCACGACTCTAGTTCTTCCTCGTATCCTCACTATGTGTCCCCATTTATCCGAGCGTCTGTGTCGCGTTAAGGTTGTTCAATTGGTAAAAATGCATAAGTTTACATTTTCACGACACTGTGTTCGTTATTTAGACGTTACTTGTGACTACATTTTCCACTTTCGATATTTTTTTAGTTCTCATAGTTTTTCCATAGCGGCATGTTAGGGTCAGAATTCGCAAGTTACTGGAACATAGGACTAAGAAAAATCAAGTGACTTACCCAAAATAAATAATTGTCACTTGAATTTGATATTACAGGCAATATGCTAAAATATTTAAAAACACACAATAAAGTCACTTAGTCTTTTTTTTTAATTTCTATAAATAATGTAAAATGTCATATTTTTTATAATTTTTTTAAAAGCACGAAGGATTCTCATTGTGTGTTTTTTAAATATTTAAGCATATTATTACAGTCGTGAAAATCACTTGGTTTTTGTTATTACTTTGTTCCCTGCAAATTTTGACTTTGTCCTGTCACTACGGGAAAACTGTGAGAGTTAAAAAAAAAATGTTACTAGTGGAATATGTAGTCAAAAGTAACGTCTAATAAACAAACACTGTGTCGCGAAACTGTAAAATCATAGGTTTTTGCCACTTGAACGCACTTAAGGGGGGTGTTATCCTAGAACTTTAAATTGTTTCTGTAACTGTTATATTTGTACGAAATATGGTGTGTTTCGTAGACACACATTTTGACTATTTTTCACTGTAAAGAAATTTATTAGCTTTTGTAGCTTTGTATAATGGCATTTAAATACCAAATTTGCAGAAAACTGTTCTATGCTAGAAAGGAAAATCAACTGATTTACAAAACTGAAATAATTTACACAGAAAGAAATTGTTGTAGGCTACAAAGTCTCCTATGAAAAAAAATTTTTTTTTTGTAATTTAAAAAAATATTATGATCTCATAAATTTAATTTAAAATTTCAGCAATTCACTTCTGGTTTTTATGTAGGAGACCTTTGATATACCAGTCAGTTTTCCTGTCTATCATAAAATATTTTTTTTTCTTTCAAATTTGGGCTTTGATATGACGGTATACAAAAACTGTATAAGCTGAAGAATCTTCATTATATCGAAAAAAAAAAAAAATACTCGTAATGTATGTCTACAAAACAAACCATATCTCGTACAATTATAAAAATTATTACAACAATAAATTTTTCTCCTCGGAAATGTTCGAGGGCGTTCGTTCATCCTCAGTGAATGAGCCAGACGTCACCCCCCCTCCAATCTTACCACTGTCCCGCGTTATAGTAAATTTAAATTATTTCATGTTGTTTTTGGTTAGTTTCAGATGTCTGTAACTTTATGCACTAAATCAAATGACGGTTCTGTTAGTTCAGGTTAGGAAACTATAATACAATATCATTAGTGGCGATGCCTCTCTGCTCAATCGCCGAGGATAAACGAATGCTCCCGTGTATTTCCGAGGAGTGCGAAAGTTAAGACGGCCGCCTGCCCCAAGCTTCAAAGGCAGCGCAGTGTGTTCGTAAACAGGTTTTTTCTACGAAAATATTCCACGTGCGCCCATTGTGCCAACGTACGAAGAGAAAATGAACTTCAGACAAGGTCGGAACGTCATTGTTAAGACGCCATGCTCATTAAAAACACTGTTTCTTAGTCCTCCAACATGGCTATAAACGATCTTTTCAGACTGCCGTACTTCAAAAATGTTCTAACCAGTTGCATGCGATACTCAGATTCCGACCTGCACTGAACTTGGTTGCAGATTTTCCATCAATAAAATTTTATGGTCACCGCTTAATGTCCCGTAGTAAAAACCGTTTGGCGAGAAGCTTGCACGCTAGTTCAGAGCTTTGTTCGTTGAGACGACGCGGCATTTGATGCGCGCTTCAAGGTCGACCTTACTGCTCCGTCGCTATTGAGCCTCTCACGTGCGAGTAGGTGGCGCCCTTAACTTTTGAATCGTCCTTATGTAATTTAAAGAGTAAAGTCAATGTGCCAGACGCACTAGTTGCTTTTAACGTTTGTTGTTAAAAAATGAAAGAGCATTCTACTCGTGCCTTCGCGTGCTTGAAGTTGCTGTTGAAGTTGATGAAGGTTTCACTGAATAATGGGGCTAACTACTCTTGATAATTCACTTTGTGTAATTGTTGAATGTACAGACACTGCAATTGCTTGCAACTGTTGTTAATTGTTTAATTGATTCTGAGAGCTTGTGCTTTGAATTCACATCCCGTGACGTTTTTGAGCTCGAATTGTACCTGCTGTAAATTCATTGCTTCAATTTAAAGCTAAAGTGTTTATACTGTCCCGGCTGAATCATTAGTTACACCACTTGAAGGCGGCTTTGAAGGTGTTTGATCTTGTTGTTCAACTTGTAATGCATTGGAATGTGACATGAACGAAATTGATACAGGTTTATAACAATAAATGTGTCAAACTCATTTTTATTTTTATTTATGTTCACGTGCGTCTCTTAATAACAACACTGGTCGAGGGGTAAGTTGCGAACATATGGGTGAGGCATCTGTGACGTCACTCCTACCCCTGGGGCAGGGGAGCGTCTCTCATACGCAATTAAGGCCATGATCTTTCATTTATTTCAAACAATTGCAAATTTTTTAACAAGTGCTTTGAAAAAATTTGAAACTGTTCGAGTCATATGATACACAATTTTGCCAGAGCGTTTTTTTTTAAATAATGTACCATTTGCTGGCAAAACATATTTTTGCTTCATTTTGGCTTATTTTGACAACAAAATGTGTGATATTTCAGGGGCAAAATCTTAAAAATCTGTTTGTATCTGAATTTTTCTGTTGCAATACACCAAACGATGGTATATAAGTGTTTAAACTCTAAGAATGAATTTTTGATATATGTATTAATTTGCGTTTAAAAACAACACTGTCGACACCACTGCAAAACTAAAGAGAGAGGTCTTAACGTTAAAATGTGCGAGGTATATGAAAAATATGAGTCATTATATATTTAAGATAAATTCAATTCGTGTAACATACTTCCAACTTACTAAAATGACGTGAAAGAAAAACAGTAAAGAAAAATTATGAAATGTGTACCGTATAATCGCACATAGACTCAGAGGACAAGGATTCTTCTTGCACTGTTACGATCAGATTCTGGTTACTGAAAGGTGTGGTATAAGCCATAACCAACCCTCAACCTGGACGGAACAAAGATGAAACTATGGATGGTAATAGATGGAGCAGCGACGGAATGCGAGAGCAAGGGGAAATGGGAGATACCCAAGAAAACACACTGGCCAACGACAACATCCGCCACGTTTCCCACATGCTAAAAATCCGGGACCAACCCAACCGGGGATCGAACCCGAATCGCTTTTCCGGGGAGCGAGTGTTCAGACCACTCAGCCACTGAGGTTCTAGAATTGTAATGGTTAACAACAAAATAGAATATTCACTCACACTATAAAAACAAGTCCAGTATCTGACATCATATGGGACAAGAGCTTAGCATTCTCTCACGTTTCTCACTGAATCACAGTTCTTCAGGGTATTGCTGACAATTCAGCTTCATGTTTTCTTACTTGTCACTTATAATTATGCCAATATTAAATTTCACTGCAAGTAGGGACACACAGCATTACTTAACGCATATTTACTATTATGTGACTGAAATACGAATATAGTTAGTTTATCTCCAATTACGAACACACAGATCAAAGCAGTAAAAATATGTCAACAAATGCAATCTTAAAATAACTGTTAATACATTCTACATTTCCTACTCTGCTTCATTTTCAAGTAATTTACATAGCATTTATGCTATAGAGAATCTTAAAAAACACGAGTTTAAGAAACTTCCATTTCAAAAGGTAAATTAATTTAAACCAAAGTCTGAAAACGAAAATGTTTCAGGGGATGGGGAAAAAATAAAATAGTGTAAGAACTATGGTAATCGGCTGGTCTCTAATACAGCAGAAAAAGAGGGGATGTTCAGGAACAACACAACAGCTATTCCCGAGTCGGGATTCAAACCCAGGACCTCTCGCACAGTAGACAGAAGCTTGACTGACTACGCTACGGCGGCAGCCTAACAGCAAAAGAGGAACTGTGGTGCCATTCACGTTATTCAATTAAACGCAGGGAATACTGCAATCTGCAGTAATAATACCATTTTGGAGTTAGTTCTTGAAATCGCCGATTCAATTTGTGATCCAAAGTCGAATATACTTACAGAATCTTGAAATCGATCTGGTTCTAAAAAAATACATTGGGGAAATTTTCCTGTATCTAATCATAACAAGAGATGATGGATATGGTATATCGCGAAAATATTATGGGTTAATATATCATTGGAAATGGTGTAGTTAATTGCAACACATATTATTGGGTGAAGGGATTTAGTTTCTTGGACGTACTCCATTGCGATATAGAAGATTGTCAAAGATGACTAAAGAGAATTTTATTTCCTATTTGATTGCCTTTGTTTTATTTGACCCGATTCCATTTATGGGATTAATTTTTTGTTTGTATATTGTTGACTAAAGCATACTTTGCTTATTTGTGTTTTTTTTTTTTTTTTCATTATCTTTAGTTTTCTTTGGCAGTCATCTATATCGCAGTGGAGTATGGCCATGAAACTAAATTCAGTCATGCACTCCCATTGCATAGTTCTTTCAAAAATCAAGTGTTTGGCTGATGTACGTCTGACACAACATAGTTGTCTGCGGACCAACATTATGCATCAAATATTATAATAGCGTTTATCATTATAGGCTAAGTCAAATAGGGCAACAGCTCCACGTACAAGCGAAATCTAGTAATCTTCTGGTGAGCTGAACGTGCGTTCACTGTTAAAAATTTCCGTAAATTCACGGAAATATTTACATAAAAGTACTGTAATGTTACGGAAGTGGCTTCTGTAATATTTTGTTTACGGAAATTTGTCCGTATTGCCAGTTTACGTATGTTTGACCGTAACTTTCCATAAATTCATGAAAATGTATTTCTACAATTTTAAAGTGTACTTTACTGTGTTTCTTAAAAAAAGTGGTATTAATAATCACTATGGATCCTGGATGTCAAATACAAAAGTTGTCTCTTATAAAGTTGATATCTTACCACTGCATGGAACTCATCTACTGATAAATTGACACTGTGGTTTAATGGTTAGAGCTTCTGCCTGGCAACTTCGAAAAAAATTTTCAGGTTACAAAATATTGCGTCAGAATCTCGATAGTACATAGCTAATAAGAAAATGTAGTATTTGTAGAAAATGGAGTGCTAGTAGATTACAGAAAGTTATTTTTTTTTGCGGAAAACAGATTGTCCGTTACTTTACAGAGGGTTCCTTTATCAAGACAAACTGAGTGTCCGTTACTTTACAAAGATTTCTGGATAATTTTTTGCCAGTACTTTTCCGTAATTTCACGGAAATTTTTTCTAACAGTGTTGAAACCGAGCAAACAGTCAAGTTTTCCCGCGATAAACCATCATCTCTAATCATCACCCATGTTCCTTGTGTTTAAAGTAGCCTATAGCAAGAGGTGCTTGTACATTCGTGGGCGTGGTCTCAATTCCAGAGGCGGAGACCAGCAGGAATGGAAATGTTGGGAGTTTCCTGACCGCGCGCTAGTTACTGGACGTCTGACAGGGTAGTTAGCGACCCGCTAGAAGCTGGGTCATGTCGCGATACCATTTGGAGAAGGATGGCGAGAGGAGGAGTGTGTACCAGGGGGGGGGGAAGTCGGGTTAACCACAGAATGGTTCATCTAGCCCCAGCTACATGCAGCCAGTACACACCGAGGGAGAATAGCTGAAGCCACAAAATCGCATTATCTCCGCGGAATTTGAACAAGGATTGGAGACCCCACAATTCACAGGGTTACTTCTTGGTATTAATTGCTTGCAGTTAATTGAATACTTCAGGAAGCCACAGCTAGTTCCTTTTCCAGGGCGTTTGTGAAAGAGATATGGTAGTATTCCGCGAACATAGTATGTTTATTTCGTGCCCTAAGAATGTTACAAGTGTTTACCCTGGGTGTTGTATGGTTAGGTTGGTATTACATAAAAAAGAAAACAACAACTGCTGAATAAAACTTACTTGTTAATTATAATACACAATACCGAAAATTATCTACATTAACTTACTAAATATAGTCTTACAGCCTATTCCTTATTTTCACAATATGTCACACAATATTCGAATTGTATATTTTTTACAGTCCTAAAACATTTTTGAACTAAGATAGTAGTTGGGATTGAACTATAGTATGACGAAATTAGTAAACTAAATTTCATTATTCTTTATCACTCCAGGTGAATGCTGGGATGGTCATGGCTGACTCCTCTCCCAGCTCTTGTCATTGTAACACGTTGTGTGTCACCGTGTATAATCACCTCGCTGTTAACAAGCCTATATACCTTACCTCATCCATTATTGTTTAATAAATAACATCTCAAAACCTCTGCATGGCGATATTTCAGTTATAATCCAGTGATCATCTTTCTATCTTTAGTTCAACATTCTCACCAGGACGCACACTCTCCTGCAAACATGCTGGCCAAACACGCAGATATTTACGAATAATTCGGTTTATAAAGTTGCCTATGGTATGGCCCGTCATAGATGAGAAGAGCCACGGTCGTAGAAGAACAGGTCTGGACAATCGCCTATCTACCAATGTATTTTGCTTGACCCGCTTGTTGTTTGGCTGTAGTTCACCAAGTTACCGAGAATATTGTAGTTTTTGGCGCTGTAATCCAGGCCGTCGGACTCAAATCCGCCCACTTTTTTCCATTGTTAACAATAAAAATTTTTTTTCTAGAGCCATGATTTAAAATTGTGAGCGAAAGAAGTGTTTCATAAATTGATAAAAATTACGTTTTGATAAATTGTTTATCTTAGTTGGAAGGAAGCGAGCGGAGTTTGAGCTCGACTGCCCGGATTACAGCGCCAATAATGTATAGCATTATAGGTAACTTGGTGAACTGCAGCCAAACAACAAGGGGGTCAAGTTTCCAGGCGAGTGTCCAGACATGTTCTTCTACGCCCGTGAGTAGAGCAAACTATTATAATTACAGATTACGTAATATCAGTCGCTGTGTACTACAGTATCCCGACTTTACCTATTCTGAAAGGTGCTGCCTGGCTGAAGAGTAATTTACATTTCAGAGATTTCGAGGTTCTGGAACGTTCGAGGAGATCCTAAAACGTGGCCCGGGTAGATACAGCCTCTAGTCATAAGCATCAGAACTGGCGATTAGTTTCTCCATTGTTGGTTATACTTTACGAGACGTTCAACAGTAACTTAATAACGAACGTCCCTGGTGTTCGAGATTGGAAATTGTCTGTTTTGTTATTTGTAAATTCACAACATCGATGCACAAGAAAGTTAAGAAAGTAGGCATGACAAAATTGTTTCCCGTACGGTAATGGTAGCGTTACTATTTATGTTTAGGAAACTGTCAAAAGTATATTGATGCTAACAAAATTTTACTGTACATGAACACTGCTGAACATTTTCTGTATTTACAAGCTGAACAATTACTGATATCCGTATTGTTTATGGGTTAGATACTTCCAATATCATTACAAACTTTTTTACGCTGCGAACTTATTTCCTGAGTATAAATTGCTCATGTTCTATAATTACTGAATAATTAGGATAGTTACAGCCTTTACATGATAACAGTATACGATTCTGTACGTATTTTAGTGCTTTGCAGCTAAACGTTAACTGGTTTTCGCAGAAATTTGAGGGGTAACAGTTACATTTATTTTATATCTTAGTTGTAAATGTATGTGTTAAGTGTAGATGAAGAAGTGTTTGGTCAGATTGTAGTCATTACCGATACCAGCGCTGAAGCGGCAGAAATTTTCCCTGTGATAAACTTTTTAGCATCGATATTTCTAGCCTGTAGTAGAATCAACCTTAAGCATACTCAAAAAGTTAAAGTAAGAGGCAGTATTGAACGTTTTTTATTATTATTATCCTATGCAGGGCAGTCTGCAGCACTGCTCATTTTATAGCAGACACCAGCCTATACAAAGTCCTGACCCGGCAAATTTCCCGTCCTTCAATTACAAACGGCCTAACCAAGTGCGCACTCTGACCGCGAAGGGGAAGGTGGTGGGGTGTTGTTGACTGATAACCCCCCCCCTCCATCATCTTCTCGGCAAAGAACAGTAGCACCACAGCTGTCCGCCCTTGCGTAGTTCTCGGGGGAACGTAGTTAACAAAGTTAGATCTGCCTCAACCATCCCCTCTCGTGTCTCAGTGGTCCAGGGGATGGAGGGATGGAGCCTCACCACTGCGGCTCATGCCTTAACGAGATCACAGTTGGAGCAGGGACGAGTGTGGATCTGACGACCCAACTTCCGTCTGTAATTGATACCTGCCGGTTACTAATGAAATCAGGACCGCAGACGGGTGAGAGGAAGAAGAGAAAACTTCTACCTTAAATTAATTCACGGACAGGCTAGTCCGTGAAAAACATAGGACAGGCGAATCTCCAGACAGAGGGAGGTAAAGGGGTTTAAAAGGTATATGCACATTCACATAACCCCAAGTATCGTAAAAGGACAATATGAGAAAGTACAGCTTTTTAGCATTGTTAAACCGCTAGACGTTTTATCAACGGCGTGAACTGGAAACACTAGCAAAATTCACATTCTTATGTATTTGTTTTCTATTGTGGTTATACGGTCTGAATTTCTCTCAAGACTAATAGTAGGCCTATGAGAATGCGTATATAAATATTTTAAATTTTAAGGTATCAAAATTAAATTTAAAGAGCATGTCAAGTATCTAAAATCTTAATTACATTTAAATTTTTAAAATAACAATGTATAAAATTATAACTGCCCATAAAGCAATGTTCTACTGCAGAAGAAACAACACAAATATCGGCGTGCACTGGAATTTAATAAGACGTCTCGTGTTATTCTTATGAGTTTCCTATGTTATCATTATACAGTAGTTGGTACCCCGTCTTACATTCAACCCTCCCCTACCCCCTCTATTAACAATGCCCTCGAATTCATTACTTTCCGCTGCAAGTTCCCGACAAATAAATTCCTCTGTATTTTCTTCATGACATGGCACATATATTACTTTCTTAAGCACTAACAAATAGTTGCGTCTTTACTACTTTTCTTAATTTTTAACTTGTAATCGTCCAGAAGAAAGAAGTAGATTTCTCCTGTGGATGGTTGCAAATGGACGACTTGAAATGAGGCGGAGCTTCAGTCTGACATGGATACAGTTCCTACCTTGATGCATACTGAAACCTAACATATAACCTTCATACAGGCGTTTGACTTCATATGTCCAGGATGAGATGTATGTAAAGAAAATGTATTAATTTGTTTGAAATTTGCCGCTTTTTCAGGTAAACACTGATCTTGTGCATTTGTGTATCTTAACCATGAAATGAAACTAAAATTTTTTTACACTTGCGTGCAAGTCTATGAGTGCACACAATTTTTGGTTTCTGCCATCACCAACAAGCAAATCAGTATGTTTGTAAACAAGCGTTATTTCCCACAGTACTCTCCCCCTACTCTGTAAAAATTTTTTTTGTACTTTTATAAAGAAAAGCCTTGGAAACCCAGTTTCCAAAGAAATTCCTTGTAAAACTACAATGGTTATCCTTGTAATAAAGTACAAAGTATATGATTGTAAAATTACAAGGACTAGCCTTATAGTTGTACTTTCAATAAGGAAAATAATACATTTAAATAATCATTGTACTTCATAAATAACACTGAACTTATTTATCAAATAACTTTTGAATAAAGGACGTGTATAAGAGATTATTTTGAAGCAATAAAAAAATTTTCAATATGTGCTAAGTTTCGAACCAGTAACACCATGCTTAGAATCTGCGCATCTTGCTCCTAGACCACTGCGACTCACATATCACTTAATTTTTATTTATTCGTATGCATCCAATGTAAAGTTCAGTAATAATTATTCCTCGAAAAGCACTCAATTAATATAAATATTCACTTTATTCCAGAAAAAATACTTTTCAGAGGTTGTGATCTTTGCATAAGTAATTTCCGGCGAACATTTTTTGTAGGCTACACATTTTTTTCTAAGTTTATTTGCAAACAAAATCCTTTTGACGTTATAAACTAATAATTTTAGTTTGTACAACTACGGAGAAGTGCCTTGTCATATTTTACAAAATAATGTACAGTGCAGGAACTGTCGGTATAGGTACAAGGAATTCCTTTGTAGTATTACAAAGTTTACCCTTGTAACATCATGAACTAATGATTTTACAAGAGTATTCTTTGTACTTTTACAAGGACTTGTAAAAGTACAAAGAATATCCTTGTAAATTTTACAAAAAATTTTTAGAGTGTACGGTGTGGCGTCAGAGGGCATGTACTTCAAGTCATCAATTTAGCATAAGCAGTAATAGTCAAGCAATATCAACCGTATATAGGAAGTCATATGCATTGTCGATGTCTAAAATGCAATAGAAAATATACAGGCCAAATTAAAAGCAGACGTTCCATTATTCCAAATTGGCGGGTACTGGATCCTACTTAACGGAAGTCATTGCCTGGCGCGTGCTATATGATTTTCTAATACAGCTCATAATAACACACTAAGTGCAATTAGCCAAAGGCTCGGTGTTAGTTGCCTGTGCGAAAAATTGTAAGAGTCAGATATATTGGCCCTGTTTTTGTTCTTGAGGTAGAAATATTTCTAGAAAAAAGCATGTTTACACGTTGCGATTAAGAGCTTGTTCCCGAGTTTTTTTTCAAACTGGTGACTATAATCCAAATATTTTTTAACCAAAAGTTTTGAAAAAATTTGAGTCAATGTGCAATCACACGATGCACAATACTGTGGACGCGTTTTTTTAAACTAATATACCATTCGCCAGCAAAAAAATAATTTCCATCATTTTTGCTTATTTTCACGACGAAAAATGAAATACTTTGGGTAATGAAATCTAAAAAACCGTTCAGTATTTTTCTACTAAAAAAATTCCGCTACAAATTATAACATATAAGTGTCAAAACTGTGCAGCGAAAATTTTGATATGAGTATTAGGTAGCAATAAAAAAAATATTTACGAAATCACTGTAAAACTCCGTAACAAGGCCTTAAGGGAACCTTTAACAGCCAAGTAGAATTTTTCCCTAACTAAATAACTTTAATTAATGTCGAGTTATTACTAGTTTAATAAACAACTGCAAATGTTCATATATATATATATATATATATATATATATATATATATAAAACACCAAGGAAGCTGAAACTAACAGCTTCCTCTAAAATTTTTTTTAAACATAGGTATTTTTCTAGACGGATCAGTCTTGAAAACCATCCGATTTGTAAAGCAGAAACTCAGAAACATTCGGTACAATTCACGACATACTTTCTACAAACAAAATTATTGTGTCATCTCTCTAAGACTATGCTCTCAAGTTGCTATTTTATTTAGATATATTAGTTTTTTTAAGCCTAAACGAGCAGACATAAAAAATCTGTCTTGCAATTTTGTTTGAAGTCGTCTTCTCCATGTTGGCTGAATTCTTCAAGGCAGTAAAAAGTACGGTTTCAGCTAATTACGTAATTAACGTAATTCTTGTTAATTGACATTTTTTCTTGTTTTGAAAAAATTAGCTACCACGGTAAAAACGATTTTAAACAAAACTGGCACACTGACTTTTTATATCAGCTCTCGTTTAGACTTTAAAAATATTATAAACTTAGGTTAATTCTACTACAGGTTAGAAAGAAAATACGTTTTCTTATGGGAGAGTTTGGCACAGGGAATTTCTGCTGCTAGTTTCGCTTCAATCGCTAAGAGACAAGAAATATACGAAACCGTAGTCAAATAATATTTAAATAAATTCTGAAATTATATTAGTCATTTAATTTAATTTTAAAGTGAAAAGAAACCGATTTCGCGTTTTAAATTATCAACTTAATGTAACTTAAAATTCAGGAAAGCTCTGTGATTGGTCAGTTTGCTCTCCTTACCGATACCAGCGCTCAAGTGGCAGAAATTTTCCTATGAAAAACACTTAACATTGTTATTTATAACCTGTAGTAGAGTTAACCTTAGACATGACTGTTTTTGTTCATTAGATTATTGTAATATTTGAAAAATGTAGAATTGATTAATAACCCTGGCAGACCGTTTTTATAAATGAGCATAACCGTAATAGTTAAGAGGGATTGTTCGATAATTTTGTATTCTTCAGTTTGAGCCTTAACATTTATTGAAACTGTATTATCAAAATTTTCTCTTCGACAAAACATAGGACATATTGTTGGTAAACTACTTGACATAAAAAATCACAGAATCTTTCATTAATTCGTCATGCAGAATCATTGCAAGAGAATTATAGGTTAACTTTCAAGAATTTCCTTGCAATGATTCTGCATTAATGAAAGATTCCATTATTATTTATGTCAAGCAATTTACCAAGAATATATTCTGTGCTTTGTCTAAGAGAAAATTTTAATAACACAATTTTAATAAATGTTATGGCTCAAATCCTGAAAATACTATAAAACTGTCTAACACTCCCCGTTAAAACAAACCAGTTAAGCATTTAGAGAATCATGTGGATTTGTCAATCCGTGTGAAGTATGCATTGTTTATGATATGGAAGTTGGACTCTGTGTGATTGCTTTAGTAAATTATTTGACATCAAATGTTTTGGTCGAAATGCTGGGCCATGGAGAATTTTATGTTGCCGTTTACTACGGGTAGTACGATAAAAACAGCTGTGTTTGGTAAGGAAACAAAGTACTGGACATTCACCAATCCTTAGAATTAATTTTAAAATTATTTTCTTCTTTTATAAGCTAATACTAGTTAATTTGCTTTTATCTAATGACATATTTCAGGCAGGCACGGCAACGAAAATATCTAACCCATTCAAATAGGGAAAAAATAAAACGGACGATTTTTGTCTGGCAACATAGAGCTCGATGTAAAACCAAACTAACTTCACAACATCCTGTCGTATTTTACAAAATATTGACTAATTTTGGTTTATTTTGTTGTCATATTTACATTTTATAACTCTACGATTATTTTTGAAAAATTGTAATGAATTGGTTTTTAACATTCAGAAACATCCTCCGGGAAACTTCTTGTAGGCTACATTCTACCAATATTATTTGCAGGGTGACAAACAATATCAGAAAACCCCTTTTTTTTTCAGCGCAGCAGACAAGTGAATCATACGGCCGAATTTACAAACAAACGACCTAGGGTTTACGAGAAATAATCTGGTTTGCCATATGCTAAGTATCACGACACTAGCTATCTACTCTAGTGCCAGCTCCTGCCATCCATGGCGGCCCCGCACACATAAGCCTACAAACTTGCAGATTTTTATACAACAGACAGTAAATTAATAAATAAACGAGAGATTTTGGTCAGCTCTTAACATCGAGACCTTTAACGTTTGGTGAGGAGTTACATGACGCAAGTATGGAGCAGCGCCGGAATGAAAGAGCGGGGGAAACGGGAGATCCCCGAGAAAACCCGCGGCTTCGTCCGGCACGATTCCCACACACAAAAAATCCGGGGACTGACTCCGTCGGGAATCGAACCCGGATCACCTTGATGGTCTGACGACTCTGCCATCGCTGTCCCAACACACAATGAATAAGTGATACGCATGGCCGGGGGGGGGGGGAGAGGAGGGTGATATTCGGTATTTTACGCTAGAGGGCTTGCTACGATCAAATATTAAACTCGACAAACGATGGTTCTTCATCGTCTATTAGCTAGATGAATGCGTCAGATGAATAATTAAGTGAATTATTCAGTAATAGAGAAAGGGGTGCTGGGAGGAAGTTTGGAGGGTAAAGCTGTGTATTTGCGTGCGCTGGCCTGTTTGACGCAGGGAGGGGTTTGTTCCACGAATTACCGAGACCCGCACGAACCAGTTGACGGGTAACGCGTTGCCGTTACCAGCTGCATTTACCAACCCCCTTTCCATGCCACGTGGTAACGCTCCCAACCACGGTCTGTAACACACACTCTAAGTGCGAAATTCCTTCACACCAGTAAAATTCATAACGTAGTTAAAAAAAACGCTTTTGTTTGCAAAACCAAGAGCCCACCTATTACTAGAGATGGGAAAAATTCGCGGGTTCACAGACCTGTAGACTAGCTTTCAAGAATATATGTGTACTCAAGCAGTCAACTGTTGTTCATTAGCTGCTCGCTGACACAGTAAAATGGGCCCGTATTTAGTTAACATATTTATTACTGGCTAATCGATAGAGCCCACGATTTTTGGTGAAAAGATTGCAGGAATTGAAGTACACGCCCCCTGACGTCACACCGCAGAGGAAATGTACTGTGGGCAACAAAGCTTGTTTACAAACATGCTGATTTGTTAGTTGGTAATTACAGGAAGCAAAAATGTTGCGCATTCATAGATTTGCACGTAAGGGTAAAACATATTAGTTTCAATTTCATGGTTAAGATACGCAAATACATAAGATTAATGTTTTCCTGAAAAAGCTGCAAATTCCAAACAAATAATCAATTTTCTTGACGTACTGTCACGACACCAGGGGTGCCGGACAATAAGAGGGTAGGTTCACTGCCACCAGTCTACCTAGAGCTTATGAAAGCAGGGGGATAGACGCCCCTTAAGGCCTAGATGGTGGGAAGGCCTCGCCTGAAAGATGTTGTCAGGCATGCGGTTTATTACTTCGGAAGCGAGAAGGGATCGGACGGGTACCAACCCGGACTTACAGCATGGGCAATTCAGACACAGTAAATACTTAATGTTTGCATACTTATAGAGCTATGAAAGCTAAATACCTCAAATAAGCCGTAAACATGAAGAACATGTGCTCAAGGTTCTAATTCTACACTACCCTAAAAGAAGTACATACTACAATACTAGTTAATTACAAGGTTTTAAACTTGTACTCGCAGTACGCGCAATAGTAGACCTTGCGAAAACCTTTAACTGGCTTAGTACAAAGATTACATCTACAGGTCTCCATTTCCCGGAGCAAGATGGTCTTCACATATGTATCAGAGACGAACTCTGCCTGTTTACATAGAGGACAAGAGACTTTGAGTTTAAGCATGGCAAGCCATTAAAATTCAAAGAAAGAAGAATTCAAACTAATCTTTTATTTCTACGTTTATCAAAAATAACAATTCTTTAACATACAATGTAATTGAACTTCTTTCTGACAACCAAGCTACAACGTTAGTTACAAATATAATAAGAACACTTACATCGTGACATCGTTCCCTCTCGAGCAGCAAGCGTCGATCAGCGACCACGTAGAGAATAGAGCATAGCGAATAAGAAGAAGCAATAAGAGAGCGAGTCAGCTCGCTGAAGGGGTATATATTCATCAACTGCCCGTGACCTCTGGCCTCCCGATTTACGTCAATAGCACAGGGTTCGATGTTACACCACAGAAAAGCAATTGCTGGACAGTGGCGTGACCATGCTGCTAACCGCTTTGAACTACTTGAATTGAATCACCAGAGAGAGATCGTCATCCGATGAGCCAAAGTTCAGAAATAATGGCATTCACGCGCCGCAAATGTTTACTTGTTTGCTAGCTGCTGGTTTACGTAACCTCTTTCTTACAGTACAGCCTTTGGCTGATGAAACATTCTAAACATCTTGCGTGACATGTAGAACTGAACATTAACATAATCCATACAATGTAAAATTTATTTTAAACAAAACACAATATAAAATTAATAAAGTACTAGTGCAATGGACTCAGAACAATTATACACAATAAAACAAAATAAATTGAAGTCTTAAAATCTGACTCCTCACAATGCCCCCTCCTTTAGGAAACTGATTTCGCCTGAATTCGGCGAATCTGTTTAATTCAGAATTAGGATTTGTGTTACCTTTATACATAACTTACTGAAAACAGTTTATTAA
>PNEQ01016683.1:0-23580 GCA_003012365.1 Medauroidea extradentata
TTTTCGGGTGATCGCGGCCGGTACCTGCAACATAATTAACGTCGTGACCGATCAAAAGCCGCCGGAGGAAGCGCCTATTCTTTTCGTCGAAATAAACTATAAGTATCTACCTCTCGTGACGCAACCCGCAGTGCGTGAGTCCCTTAGGCCGATTTAAAAAGAAACTTCTTTGTTATTTTATTTCAATTAAAGCTAGCCGTGCATACTACAACATTACTAAATACGAACCCAATCATCCAGCATTAATCACGTAAGAGACAGAGCAGCGACACATCTTATCATAACCAAACGCGGGTCGCGAACGAGCTACCAACAACAAAAGCGTCGCAAAATATCACAAAAATTTTAGCTTGTTAATCACTTTAAACTTATCTCTTATGTTTTTAATTATTAGCTTTCCTTTCTATTATTTACTTTTTATTTTAAAATTAAAAGAACATCGGTGTACTTTCCAAATACCACCACAAATCAATGCACTTTACTCTGACATAAAAAAATGTGTTGTAGTAATATATATAAGACTGGCTGCCCCGACAAACGTTGTTTTGTCACGTAAATAACTTATTGTAAGTGTGTAAGGATGTGGTATGTAAGTGGAAGAGGTCTAATAATAAAGAAATTAATAAATAATAAAAATAGAGCAGCGACACCTGGTGTGGATAGACTGGTATCAGCTCGTGGGGATAACTGATCAATTATCACTTACATAGTTATCGACCGGGATCTAAAATTATTCAATTAAAAATATTTACTAAACAATAGCACTTAGGAGTATAAAAATAGATAAAAATGTATTTGCAGACCTACCAAATGTACATACAAAATTTCATTGAAATCGGTTAAGCCGTTTCGGAGGAGTATGAAACCAACACTGTGACACGAGAATTTTATATATTAGATTAGATTTAAAAACATTGTCACAAGAATATCTCTGTAACCTAAAACTGTGCTGTATGTCATAAACAAAACACTAGGAAAGTTAATAATTGGGAAGGCATACATTTGCTTGCAATTTTTTAAGTATCCTTATTTTAGATTAAAAGTATGTACAAAAAAACATTATTTTAGGTACTATGCGTAGCTCGCAGTCATAAAAGCAAATCGACAATATAGAAATTGATTTAGACGTGTGTTAACATTGAGGCAAATGTTTCAAACTAATATATTATCATGAATTCTCTACACTCTAAATTTGAATTAGTGAATATTCTCTTATACACCCCGAGAGATGGAACAGTTTCAACAAACTGAATCAGTGAGAAACCACTGTGAAATCGGTGACTATTCACTGATTCTGATAAAGGGTGCCAACAGTTAGTGAATGTCCACAGATTTTCCAGTAATGTTTCACTGATTCAATAAGTGAAAACTGTTTTTTGAAAAGAACTGAAAAAACCGGTGAATATTCACTGATTCACTTGTGAGATGTTGGCACTCTTGAAGGAAATCAGTGAATATTCACAATTTAAACAGTGACTATTTTCACTGATTCAAATGGTTGAAACTACTCCATTCATCAGCGTGAATCAATGAAAATTCACTCATTCTGATTTGGAGTGTATTTCAGAATAGCATTTAATAGTGCACTGTAGCAGGAAAGAACTGTCCAACTGTGTATTTGACATGTAATCCTTTCTAATCATGGATAAATACTTCATTGTTTTTCTTTTTCTTTTCAGATAATGAAATCTATCATCTTCAACATCAAGAAATAATCAGAAATTGTGTGTTTTACGTACTATCATGCACATTACAAAAATAACTTGTAAATGAGCCACTTGAGTATAATGCTGATGTGTACTGAATAGTGCTAAGGTATTGTAATGTAAATCATGTACAACATACTCTGTTTTTTTTTTTTTTTTTTTTTTTTTTTTTTTTTTTTTTTTTTTTTTTTTTTTTTTTTTTTTTTTTTTTTTTTTTTTTTTTTTTTTTTTTTTTTTTTTTTTACAAAATAAAGGGGACAAATTGTGTATCATTGTTATTCCCATTTACACACTGTGAAATTTTCCTTTCCAAAAGTATTTTTTCGTATTTTTATTATGGACGAAAATAATTTTTAGTACAGTACAAGAAAACTCTTAAAGGTAGAACCGTCTGTAACTTGTTTTTATAAAAATCAGGACTTTTGTGTTACTCATTTTTTTCTACTTTCATGCTTGTCCCTACTACAAGAACAGTATAATCTGTAGCAGTGGTCCATACGATCTCAAATACATACCCGATGACTAAAAATATTAATTTTAAAATGTCATTAACTATTTTTATTTTCAAACCATCTCTTGTTGGCTGGAAATGCATATGCAGTTTGCGAATGAAAGACATGGAATACAAGATGTCATTACTGTAAGTAATTCTGCTTGGTGCTTTTTATTTACTGAACTTTCCTTTATATTCTATTGGAGGTATTGCAGCATGTAGAAAACTGTGCAGGATGTTGTAAGATAATACTTGTGTGGTTAAGCAAAATTTGAAACCAGTCATGTAAATTGCATTGTATGGTTGGTTTATCGGCACTTTTTGAAAGTAAAATGGAAGGTATAAATATATATTATGGAAGAAAATTATAAGACATAGGCCTATTTGAAAATAATAAACATATAAACATAATTGCAACGTCTTTAGTAATATACTCTGCAAGTAGTGCAGTGTAAATATAGGTGCTCCAGACTTCTAATGTGAATTAAAATGGTTGTATATTGTTTGCACTTAGGCAATAATTACTTCTCATTAAGCCACACATTTTTGTCTGCTGTCAACATTTTTTTCTTTGAGCTGCAAGCCCATTATTACATTTGGTTAGCATTCTAATATACGTTTTATTTTACTTTTTTTTATCATCACATAAGTTTGACAGTTTGTAAATAAGAATTTTGCTCAACAATTACATTTTTTTTAAAATCATATTTCTAACAATAATTTAAATTGCTTTCTGCTCAACAATAAAAACCAAATAACGACAATAAATATGCAGGAAACTGAGGTATCTATAGAAAAAAACATTTTTTTAGATATCAAATTGTTACTGTTAATCAATATACCTATGTCATTCTTTTTAGCTTACACATCTATAATTTACAAAAATAGATGTGTGGCATTATTCAATTTAATGAAGATAATATGAAATACTGCTAATGCAATTATTTTTTAAACAGAAGTTTAAAATATATTTCGAACATTATTTATTACAAAAATACATAAATTTAGATTGTATGTAAATTCAATAACATAAAAAAATTAAACCTGTTTGATTGGTTCAATGGAATTTTAAAACATATGTTAAATATTTTTATAATATGCACATGTGTGCGTGTGGGCTATTCAGATTAAGAGTAGATATGTGCATTCATTATTATTCACTAGAAACTATACCTCTGAGACAGCGGCGAAGCTGGGGTGTTCTATGGTAATCGGTCAGTGGCGGCTCGAGGGTTGTTGCCAGGGAGGGCACAAGTTGTAGATAACTGTAGACTCTTGTGAATACGCCGCCGTATACCAATGACCATGACATATGTACTGGCTACTTGTTGTGTTGTGAGCAGTCAGTAATAAGCGGCACCTACATACCAGCGTGTCAACATGGCGGAAACGCCTACCGCCAATCAGCGTAGTAAGGCGGCTGCCATTCTAGATAAACAGGTACGGGGCTGGTATCAACAAGCTTCGGGCAGCCAATAAGCGGGGAAGTTCGCCTGTATCATAAGCCGCCACGTCTGTGGAGTAGCCATGTGTATAGTCGTGTCTGAAACAATTTCCCTTAAGGGCTCGTTTCACCTCAGTTTTCAAGGTCTTTTTTTATTTTTATATTTGTACCAGATATTTTTCTTCTTATTTTACACATAAATTGTGATTAAATCTTCATCTTAGGAAATTTTTGTATCTCTCATAGTTTTTGCGTAATGAGACGTAAACTTCGAAAATTGGACTTTACGGTTTTAAGTACGCCACTAAAACCAACTGACATTCCAAACTAAAAATATTCACAACATATAACAATGTTATAAACTATGATTTGACGTATATAAAAACAAAAAAAAAATATTTTTTTAGATTGTTGATATTTTTTTAATTTTCATTTCAAAATTCAGAATTTTTATTAATTACAAAAGTATTTTATTTTTTGTTTTTATATATGTCGAATCATGGCCTACCAGATTGTAATACACTGTGAATTTTGTCGGTTTGGTATGTCAGTTGGTTTTAGTGGCGTACTTAAAACCGTAAAGTGCAAATTTTTACGTCTACTACTCACTACGCAAAAACTATGAGCGACACGAAAGTTTCCTAAGAGGAAGATTTTATTACAATTTATGTCTAAGATAAGAAAAAAATATCTCGTACATACATACAATAAAAAAAGACGTTGAAAACTGAGGTGAACTACGCCCTTCAGAGTGAGTGGTAGTCACCATTTTGCATTTTTGTATTTTAGGTCAAAACTGTTCTTATGGGTAATTTTTGGAACATTAACAAAACTACGGAATCTAATACATACTGATAGAAATTTAGACACCATAAATCTTTATTTTCCGTTACTGATGTTACAGACCGAATTGCAGTTAAGAAAGTAATATTAATGTTCTGACTGCAATTCGAACTGTGGGAGCAGTAACGACAAAGATATATTTACGGTGTCTTAAATTCTATCAATATGTATTCTATTCTGTAGTAAGGTTACAAAAATTTACCCAGAAGGAATGTTTATGTCTCAACATACAAACAAATTCAAGATTGTGACTCATCACTCGCTCTTACGACCATGATCCTTCATTTCTGCCTACTTCCTTATAACTGTTTTTTTTTACACATTAAGGAGAGCAGATATTGAAAAACTTTTACACAGTTGTTAAAAATATTTTTTAGTACATTGTGTATTTCGAGACAAAAAAATTATATAGATTTGGCAAATTAGGTCATGAAAATTACCTTTCTTACATAATTACATAACCAGTGTGTATTTTGTCTTTAAAAAAATAGTTAACGAAGTGTATACAGTTTTTATCAAAACTGTGTAAAAGTTGTCGGATATCTGCTCTCTTTTAGGATTTAAAAAATAACTGTCGTAAAACTATTATCAATGACGGATCGTGACCTTACAGCACAATCACACTTCGATACTGTTTTCAGACCGTGTTACAGACATTTAATAGACAATTTATTAATAACTGGAGCAATATTCTTATTACAACACGGTCAGGTATTTATTATTTTTAAAACAGCGATTGAAAATAAAAACCAAATGCATAGATACGGGATGCCTCGCCATTTTACAACGATAAATACTGTAATTTAATAAGTTAGGATACTGAAAACATATGTTAACATACAGCCTGCGATTTGACAGTAGTAGGGTATTTATCGTATTAGTTGTGCGGAAAATATAGTTTTATTTATGCGTGTAATTCGTAATATTTAGATACCTGAAAATTTCGCGTTTTCATTTAGGCGCAAGTTAGAGTTCAGCAACTATACGGTTTGTATCACGTTCAATAATAGGCCGTTGACTTACTAGACGCTTCCTGGAAGTAGCTGAGCCAATAATAAAACTGTAACTGAATACAGGCCTATTTCACTGTGTCGGCGGGCAGCTAATAAACAGCTGCTATCACATTCAGTAGACGCATATTCTAGAAGGCTATATATAGCCTACAGGTCGGTGAATACGCGAATTTTTCCGGTATCTAGTAATATTGCAGAGGTAGGTTATTGGGTAACCAATCCTTCGGATACTGCGATTTTCAACTTTAAAATTTTACTGAAATTTTATAGCTATGTAGGCACAGCTGTGTTTGAATAAAATTTAAATTAATTTATAAGTTACTGATTAAAGTTTAAATTTTAATTATTGGAAGTTGTAGTCTATTTATGTATTCAAACATAAATAAAATCTTGTAATCAGATTAAATATGTAAAGGTGGGAGGCGAATATGCCCCCCCCCCCACCTAGTAAGAGTACCTATGACTTTATGACTTCCTACGGCCTATTGTTTTCACATACAATATAAAATACGAGATCTTGTCTATAGAAAACTAGATTACAATTTATTTTGTACCATAAAAAAATTACCGTTTACAATTTATTTACTTTGAAAACACATTCTAAATGTCACTACACAATTAGATGGACTTCCAAACAAGTTTGTAGCCATTATGTTAAATATATATTTTTCTTAGGAAATTTATGTAAAACTTTTTAAATACGTACAATTTTATCAAACTGTATCAGTGGTCTTTGGTAGTAACACTATTATCGTAAAATTTAAAATATGATATCCTCAAAAAATTTTAATGTCTCTAATACAGTAGATCTTTTATAGATGACGAAGAATATGCCCTGGAGGATATTAAGGGCTTGTTCCCGAGTTTTTTTCAGGCTAGTTACAATAACTCAAATATTATTTAACCAAAAACATTGAAAAAATTAGAGTCAGTGAGCAGTCATACAATGCACAATGCCGTGGATGCGTTTTTAAAAATAATGTACCATTCGTCAGCAAACATGTTTTACATATTTTGCTTACTTTTTGCTTATTTTCTCGAAAAAAAAAACGTGGTACTTTGGATGAAGAAATCTAAAAAACCGTTCAGTAAATTTCTACAAAAAATTCAACTCAAATTATAACATAAAAGTGTCAAAACTGTGGAGCAAAATTTTGGTATGAGTGTTAGGTAGCAATAAAAAAAAATATTTTCGAAGTCATTGCAAAACTAGGTAACAAGCCCTTAAGGCCGTTCAATGGCTTATTAAAATTGTCACATAATAGTTTATGCGACAATCACATGTCTTACTAGCATTACAGACACATGCCAGTCCGTGTCGAGTTAGTACATAATAGGCCGCTCTCATATTTTATATTCCGTCGCCTGCGGGTGTGAAAGTACAGGGTCACGCTACTGTCAGCTCTAATCCCTCAGACATTGCGTCGTATAAGGAGGTGTGCATTTGTTACCACATACATAGCAACAAATTGGCAGTTCGCACAGCGGCAATCTTGGTTTCATTGTAATCAGGAGGAATACCACAATTTGATAAAAATTAAACATTTGATAGATGTAAAATAGTTTTCCTTTTTTTGTACATCTAATATGTCGCTAAATGTTTATATAAAATCCTTTATTTTCATAATTGTTAGAAATAAAAAAACCACGTGGCTTTATACTTTTATAATTGTTATTACGTAGCCCAAGGCCTTTTTAATTCCAATGTATATAAATTTATTACAATAACATGGTTGGTTTTCGCTAGGGGTATGCTGCTGTGTAATGCAAATTTTGACTTCGACAAGATACAAATTTTTCATAAGTGGAAAATATAGTGACTGGTAACAACAACAAAAGTAACACTATTTCGCAGAAATATAAAGGTACTAATTTCAAACTTGAACTGCCTTAAGGCTAGGGGAGAGGAAATGACTTTTGCATTTTTACTGTTACTGAGTAACGCATAGTTGCAATGCATTTTTAACGCTCCGGTGAGCTCGTACTGCTCTAGGCCCTCGTGTTCCTGGTCACAGCTCTGCACATGATACAGTAGTCACGTCACGCTTACTATGCACTCTTCCGGCAGTTTGAGCTTAGTGGGCGTATCACACAAAGTTGTATATTTGGATTTGATTTGCTCTCCTGTTTAAAAATTTAAAATTAATTCTTAGAGCGAGGTTTTCGCTGCGGAAATATTTGTGCCATGTTTGGATGCAACGCATTTTGTGCGCATGTGCAGCTCTGCTTCACGGTAAGCTTTAGTGGTTTTATTTCACACTTATCTTGAGGTTTTGCTTGCAAATCACAGCCGTATTGTGTCACAATAACATTATTCAGTTCTGTGCTGTGAAATATGCGACATGTGTGTATATAAAGGCGTGTTGTCAATAACCATGACGGAAAGCTGCCGATGCACGCTTAAGACATTAAAACGACATGGTTCAAAATATTTTTTACGACAAACTCGTTTCCATTGTCATTATGGCAGGGTTAAAGCTGTTATGGTCTCATAGAAACTGTGTTCCTTCTGAGAACGCATTATTTTCTTTGTGTGTACATACGGACGTGGCGGATAACATTCCATCTGTTTTTCTTGTTTCTGTCTTTAATTTTGCAGTGGTTTCGAAAATTTCTTTTAACGTAAATTAAGACATATATAAAAAATTCATTCTTAAAGTTTTAACACTTATATACAATCGTTTGTATCTGAATTTTTCTATTGCAATACACCAAACGGATTTTTAGATTTTTGTACCAGAAATATCACATGTTTTGTTCTCAAAATATGCCAAAATTAAGCAAAATAATTATTTGCTAGCAAACGGTACATTATTTAAAGAAAACGCTACCAAAATTGTGTATCGTATGATTGTAAACTGTCTCAAATATATTTGAATGCATTTGGTCTTAAAATATTTGTGAGTTGTTTGCAATTGTTTAAAAAATAATAATAAAAAAAAATACCCTGGCCTTAAAGATCTGTTCAAAAATAAAGCGTAACCTCTATTATACGTCTGTGTCGGAAATGCCTCTATGACAGTTACTATAGGTAGAGACACTGGAAAATCGCGAAAATATTTAACATAGTCTCCAATAAACTGTAGTATCTCAATCGTGACACGTGTGAGCAGTTTTTTGGCAAATCACACACGTTCTGTATTAAAACTGTACAGTTCTAATTGGGTATGCTGAAGAGGGACACAGTGCTTCATTTAAACTATAGCCAGTATATGTGCAAAACCTTCAGTGTTATATATAGCATGTTGGAGCCTAGCAAACAGTCAACTTTTCCCGCGATTTACCAGTGTCTCTAACTATAGGCGGTTCGCTGTAATTAAGCACTTTCCCAAACTTGTAATAAATGATAAATGTATTTTGTTGTACTCATATATGTCAAGTTTTCGGGGTGATGGGGCATTTGTAATGGTTTAAGTTACATTGAATGTTTCACACTAATTATAGTTGTAATGGATGTAAAACTGCTAAAAGAAAATTTTAAGCTCACTCTATCCTGAACAACCTATACTTGGACATTAAATAAATAAATAAATAAATATATATATATATATATATATATATATATATATATATATATATATACGGTGTTCGAAAACTTAGTGTCTGAGTGACTTTTGCACTTATGTTTAGAAAAGCAGTTTTATATAAGTAACTATAGTGTTTAAGGTGCTGGTGCACAACTCGTGAAGAACAATGGTGTGCCACATGTGTGTGAGACAGGTTGAACACGATGTAAGCGAGGTGTAATTCTATTTTAACCTCTCGTCGGCACCGAGGTCATTAGACACGGGTACAGATTAACTGTGTACCATGACAGGAAATAAATGGGAGACGAGTCAGCCATTGCATTTGATAAGGACCTATAGGCTGTTCAGGTTAAACGGAGCACTGTTTACAATTTTCTGTCAGTCATCGTGTGTCTCCGTATGTACTATTTTAAATACGAAAACTTCCGTGTAGTTTAAAACTAGTGTAAAAATATCACAACTATCAAAACATTACTTCTTTATTTCCGATAAATACTATTTTAAAATCATTAGTAGTATTGGGAAGTTCTAATGTTTAAGTGAATCGCCTAACTTAGCATGCGCCTGGAGTGATTTTGTTAAACCACGGAAAATCAAATTCAAGATGGCAGGATACGGGTCTCAAACCCGAGTCCTCCCGAATGCGTGTCCGGCGTGCTCCTGCTGCGTCACCTCACTCGGCAGACGAGGTGTGTGGACATATTCAGGCAGCGTTTAAAATCGAGGTCTTCAGCGCTGACCAACCGAATATGAGTTTGTGGCGTGCAGAAATTTTAGGAGGCGGAAGTATATTCGGGAGAACCTCAAGAAAACCCTTTATCCCAAACGCAACGTCCGCAACATATTCCTCACAATGTACCTGTTTTTTTTGTATGCTAGAGTTTATACGCCCTGGATTAGTGATATGTTTAAGGATAAAATAAATTTACTAAGTTACGGTCAGTTTTTCATTTTTTCCGTTGACAAACGATATACACGAAAGCATTCTCTCGCTAAGGTAACTGTCGTCGAATATGATTGGCCAACACGCGGATGACATGAAAGTCCCAAAAAATTACTGTCATAAACTAAATCTTTAACTACTGTATTGGACCGAATTGATAAGCTTTCTCCACCTCCTTTCCATACGGAAACTTCTTTCAGTAACCTCTATTATCCGTAGAATAAGTTTATAAGTGCCGTTGGTCAAGCAGATCCTTGATGTTCCACAGGAAAACAATATCATTCATGCGATGGATACGCTTAATCTGTCTTAGTGTTTCGGCCGGAGAAAAAGAGGATTTTAAGATAGTCGTCTGTGTGAGCGTATTTTGCGCTTTCGAGGCCTAGAAGTGCTGAAGCTGTAAAGACAACACAGAACGCACATCACTAGATACCGACATAATTCGCGGGTTCACAGACCTGTA
Organism: Medauroidea extradentata; assembly: GCA_003012365.1. Lineage (NCBI taxonomy): Eukaryota > Metazoa > Arthropoda > Insecta > Phasmatodea > Phasmatidae > Medauroidea > Medauroidea extradentata. The sequence continues at coordinate 10,433 of PNEQ01016683.1, forward strand.
GGCTAGACTCCAAGAATATATGTGTACTCAAGAAGACAGGAGCTGTTCATTAGTTGCTCGCTGATACAGTGATATGGGACACGTTATTATTGGCTCAGAGACTTCCAGCTGATGTTATATAAGTCAAGGACCAATTGCGAAAGTGACACGAACTTATAGTTGCTGGAATTCTAACCTGTGCCTAAAAGAAAACGCGAATATTTCAATTCCCCACACATCACGTCATATAGGTAGAGGCACGATTATTTCGGGTATTCATTGTAGGTCAGGTTGAACGTCAATATTGCGTACTTCACTCCTCCTTCTGTGATAAGACGAGAGCGATTATAACACACATTTGACGACTGCAAGCCAGTTACAAATAAGGAAACAAGCCGTGGGGATATCACGTGCTACATGTTTGTACTGTTAGCAGCCTGTGGTTTTACGACTTCAGCCTGTACACTTATAGAACTGAGAGGTCTAGGCTGTTGCCAGATGAATACGCGAAATACTCGTGCCTCTACATATAGGCTCAAGCCTCTGAACGGGCATGCAATCTTCTCGCTGACAACTCGACTGTATGAATAGAGGCATGATTATTTTCCGCGATGATTCTATAGGTCGGGTTGAACGTCAATCAAGTATAACAGTATAGGCTACTTCACTCCTCCTTCTGTGATTAGACGAGCGATTTAAACACACATTTGACGACTGCAAGCCAGTTATAAATAAGGAAACAAGTCGTGGGGATATCACGTGCTACACGTTTGTACTGTTAGAAGGCAATGTATATTCGGCTTCAGCCGGTGCACGTATAGAACTGAGAAGTCTGGGCCATTGCCAGATGAATACGCGAAATACTCGTGCCTCTATCTATGAGACATTCAGTTGCACTACCATTTCATGATTTAGTTATGAAGATAAAGTTGTACTGAACACGCCTATACCTTCTAAACGATTCTGAGCTAAGATTATCATACATAAAACGCACCACAAAACACATTTTTGGCCGCGGAAAAATAAACTTTACATAAACATGGAGGACTTGAACAGAACCAGACGTGATTTACGCGCCCGGAGCAGGTTTTGAATAATCTGGTAACAACCGAAGCTCAGAACACCACTAGGCGGCTTGGGCAAACGGCCAAATTAAGTGCGCTGCCTAATACGCCCTTAAAGTGCATTGCAGTGTGTTCGTAAAAAACGTTTTTTTTTTTTAATGAAACTATTTCAGATGTGTCATCGTGTCAATGTACGGAAAGAAAACACACTTCTAACAAAGACGAAAGGATTATTTTCAAAACGTTACATCAATTAGAAAAAAATCATCACGGATCAACTCTTAATTACCAAAAAACAGCTTCTTCAGCTTGTTACACCTGAAAAAATTCTCACGGTATTCGTGAGAAAATAGTCCAGAAACATGCAATGCATTTTGCTTAAAACTTTTCATCAATGAAATTGGATTCACAATTTAAAGTGCCAGTCAGGCGAATAATCTACGATACCACTGCACACCGTTTCATTGTCTTGCGGTAGAGGTGATACCGCACCATATGATACGGTCAACATCGCCCTTGGCGCCATGCCTCACAAAAAAAAAACCCGGCCATTGGGCAGATGCCTGGAACAAAGACAAATCTCTAGGGGCAGGAAAAACAGGATAACCCTGAGAAAGTCAGCATGTCTACATGTCTACAACAACGTCTGCCACATTTCCGACATGAGATAATCTGGAGTGAACCCATCAGGATTCGAACTCGAAGCACTATGTTAAAAGGCGAATGATCTAACTACTACATCACCACGACCCCGACTAGCGTTGTGGCAGATGCCAGAACGGTTATGAGGGTCAGGACTTCCTACCAAAAACACTCGGTACTGTTATTATTATTCACATATAGTGTATCGCTGAGTTCTTTTCACAGTCCATGAGCGATTCATACACAAATATAACATTAAAATAATACACTTATATACTAGTTCCGGTATACGTTGCAATGCTCAGTAAAATTTTAAGTACTCGGTTCTGCCCCTTTACCTCGTTTTGCAGCACCCCCCCTCCCCCGTCCACATTTTTGTTTGGCAGAAACCATCGTGATCGCACGCACATTTCACCAAAGCTTCATTCTAATCGAATGAATGGTATCGGAACATATAGAGGACAAAGGAACAAACTAACGAACAATAATTTTTTTAATACATTATCAGATTTTATGGCGAAAGATGAAACCGTATATAAAATGATGTACTGCAGCACTATCTAGTGGCAAGTTATAACAAAATTGACATCGCTTAAATATTCTCAATTTAATGTTAGGTATGCATATCAGTTTTCGTGGCGATCTGTAGAACAGCACAGAAGTTGATGGGCTGCAGCTTCTTCTAAGTCTTAACTGAATGATCTAAAAAATTTAAAAATTCAATAACAGTTTCCATTAGTATCAAATGCGTAAAATAATAAAAAATGTCTGGAGAGACTGCGGGGCTAATGTTATAAACGTTCTCGTGGTAGGAAGAATGCCTAACATTTTATTTGCGGCCTGTTGCTATTACTGTATTTATGCTGTGGAAGTTTCCGAACTAATTTAATCTTCAGTAAATGTTCGTAGTTATACGCCTGGTCTATCTCAACCATAATAAATAAACTTTCAATCAGTTTATCTATTTCCTTAAGGACTCTGCCTACCTCAGATCTCCGGCGGCAGCAAGGATAGGGCGTTACAGGTTAAATTATATTCCTAAATATCTCAGTCACCTTCAAACCTACATATATGCCACCACTGACTTTTTTGTTCAGTACGATACAGCCCACACTGCTACGGAATCTTTCAGCAAGTGATATCAATACCCTGAAAACTATGAACAAATAAGTGTTTTCACGTCGGTTAAACACTCGAAACCCTGTATTTATAAAATTATTTTCACATTTTCGTTTACGTCGCAGTATTCTCCTCTTATCAATGCAGAAAATGGTTTTCATCCGGAAGCGATATCTCAAAGAGTGACAGAGCTACACGGAATTTACTTTAACATGTAAAACCCTATCCTTGCTCCCGCCGCGCTCTGAGGTAGGCAGAAGCCTTAATGCAGAAAGTAAAATAATAGAGGTAAAGCAATCGAGAAATCATAAAATTTGTCGGGATATCTATTGAAAAAATTGATTCCAAAAGAAAACGAATTCGAAAAGTAACCGAGTAAACATAGGATTGAGAGGAAAATATATAAAAAAAAAATCAGCAAATAAAACTTGATTTTGCGACTCTGTTTCATCGAAGAAACAAAACTGTCCAAAGACGTGAAAAAAAATTGTGAGGGTGTGAGGAATCCCACAAGGAAGAAGACTGAGTGCAGTATGGACAAGTTTCAGTGCTTCTTCAATGCCTTAATGTGACTTTTCTTTAAATTTTGTTGTTTAAAATGTTTTCCTTGATTTGAATTTAATTTTTTTTTTAATTTTATACCAACTCATTTAAAATTTATCAAAATTATACATTCAGTGTTTCTGTAACTTGTACACTCATTGCAGACATTCTTAGATGAACTGGCGTATTTCAGCACAATTACATACATATAATTATTGTGTACTCGCTTTTTACTTGATGACTCGGAGTTGGAACAGGCTAAAGTCCTTAAAACGTAAAATGCAGAAGAAGAAGAATACGCGGAGATTGTCTGCTGTATCATAAATAAAGCAACATTTTACCCATGCGCATTGAATCGATTTGAATACGTATACATGTATTTTACTGTCGCCGTGTGTTGTAGAAGACTGCAGCATAAGATATGACAATCCTGCAATGAGGGGTCATTATAAGCAGTTAGTTATCTCTCAAACAGCAACAGATGTCCCTGATTTGTTATTCTGCCCTACACACTGGCGAATCAGGGGAAGCTATTGTCGTTAGCTAAGCCAAATAATAGTTTAATGACCCTGTCTGGCATGGTTGCCAGATATAAGGTGGCGATCTTGTACTGAAGAAGGTTGTGATTTCACTGACTGCAATATATTGCGTGTGTACTCTCATACGATTTTCTGCTATGTACTATTTGAATTTTGGCAATTTTTCAAGTCCTGTAAATGACATTTCATAAGGATTTTTTATTTTGGGAGTGATAAGGAATAAAATTGCATCATAAAAAAAACGAAGAGAGGAACAAAATAAATTGTATCTTAAGAAAAATGAAGAGGGTAAGAGAAAAAACAAAATAAGTAGTCGTGCCTAAAACGAGCCCTCAGAAGGATCGACACATTACTCAAAACATGTGTGAAATAGACATTTGGTCATACAGGCCTACTTCCGATGAAACAATATTCTGTATAATTCAAAATAAGTTATTCTACGTTGTGTAGCTTTCAACACTGCAAACTGCCATTATATTTAGTTTCTGCCACTACACTAAATATTACTTTTAACTTCGTATTAGAGTAATTCTATGTAAATTAATATCAGTGCAAGCTACTGACGGTCTAAAATGTTTAACTTAAACTCCCAAGAGTAAACAATTTGCTCAAGAATTAAGAAACGTCTTTTTATACCAGACAGTGGGAAAATGTTAGATACCTGGCAAAAAGAGAGAGCTGCAACTGTGCCGCATAATCCACCCCATGTCAACTATGTTCAGCTGGTAACTGCTGTATCAAACTTACGGGGTGGTAAAAACTTAAGAAATCAACCCTAGGGAGATTACTAGCCTCGTAATTACATGTAGTTTAGCGTTAAATTTATTGTTATGTTAATGACAGTGGTGAGAAAATAAGAAAAATTAATCTCCCAAATCCTATTTTCTTGTTGGTAAAATTTTAAAATTGCTGGTGTTTCTTATTTCTTTATTCTCGGTTTACTATTCTTTAAAGTCAAAATTTTAATTTTTGGGACCAAAGTACGTGTTTTACAAATTCACTGCGTCAGTAGATCGGTGCAAAGCTACTTATCCGTAGGCATCTCCTAATGTTCGTTACTACACTTTGCGAAAAGGTAAACAAATCGGGAAACGTTTTGCCTCTATCTGGATTAATTCATTCTTAGAAAAGTTTTTGTTTTTGAAACATAAATGTACTATTATTTATTTAACACAGATGAATATATATTGTTCTAAGAATGCAATATATTTTGTTGCGCTTCATATTTTATTTTGCAAAAAAAAAAAAAAAGACATTTCGTAATATCAAGTATATATTTCCTTCGCCATATAACAGAAAGGCAATACTTTCTAGCTACTTGAAACGGCACAACGAGTTGAAAGAAATGTTTAGAAGTGTCGTGAAAACTTGACAGTTCGTAGAATATTATGACACATATGAGGTCTGTCTGTCTGCTGGCTGTTTCCCCTCTCGTCGTGGTTCTTTGTTCAAAGCTAACCTCCCGTCGAGCTGGGCCGCACCCGTCTACAGACATGAAAGGGACTCAGTTTATTGGACGACGTCTTGCAGCTGTTTGCGCCCCGCAGTATAAACCTGCTTCCCGCAGCGTCGTGCCCTGGTCTCCCCGCGTGAAAGGCAAGTTAATAAGCTGCGGTAAATAAACCACGACTGCTGAGCGGGCCGAGACCTTCTGCCCGTCGAGCAAGAGAGTCAAGTGTTGATCACAGAATACGTAATAGCACAGAAGAGAACCTTCCACACGCGAGCCGCACCTGTCAGCAATATGGCAGCACTGGCCTTCAATATGGCGAGGAGTCATTCACCAAACAACAGCTGCAGACGAGTAATTCAGAGTGTGGCGCGGCCAAGCTAACACATAAAAATAAATGTATATTTGTAACGTGTGCACTCTTGCATAACTTATCTGTTTGCGATGAAAGTTTAGTGAGTGGTTGAGTGTGCCCGCGAAGAAGGTATCTGATTGACTGATTGTGATTATCTTAAGAGGGCGTGGTACATAATTCAACGCTAAAGGCATTAATCTATAAATGTAGGTTTCTTGAAGCCAATTTGCGAAAATTAATCGATAGCAATCCTAGATTATAGTTTTAGCCAACGTTTTAAACAAAATTGTTTCCAGTGTTACGAACTTCTGAGGTACAATCTCTGACGCTGGAACCTCGTGCATTGAACTGGGGCGCAAGAGATCACACGTAACGAATTAATAATTCCGGAAAAATATTTACCCACAAAGTTGGCAAATACCATTATCTAGGATTGTCATTGAGTGTTTTATCCATATTGACTTCGAAAAAACCGTAGGTATCAATTGATGTGTTCAGCGTTTATTTATCTACTACACACTCTTAATATATAAAATGAAGTGTCCTGACACACTCACTCACTCACTCACTCATCAACGCACAGCCCAAACCGCTGGATCTAGAACCATGAAATTTTGAGGGAAGCTCCCACTTGGCCCGTAGGCACCCATTAAGAATGTATTATTTTAAATTCAATAATTAAAGGGGTGAAAAGGGGTGAAATGTGTTTTCAAAGAATGCAAGATATCTCATTAACCGGGAAAGCTATCATTAATTTAACTTCGTAATATTGCCCGTAGAAATGCATATTTGAGGATTTTTCGATTTTGCGAAATTCGAAAATTAAGGGGGTGAAAAGCCATAAAATATGTCTTTCATTAATCCGTGATCTCCTAAACCATTTCAGATAGTGAGGTAAGATTTTCTTTAAAATGAGGCTCTTAAGTAAATATCTGAAAAGTGTTCTTAGAATTTTCCGATAATCGTCCTTGAAAGCTCTTAAAATTTAAAACATGTTTTAATTAATCCCACTTATCTCCTAAACCAGTGAAAACATTGAAATGGTTTTTGCGTTACAATAAATCTTACCTAAATACATAAAAAAAAGTAATCTCAGAATTTTTCGAAATTCGTCCTTGAAAGCTGTTAAAAAATAAAATGTGATTTCAAATAATAATCTGTACCGCTTATACCCGTTGAGATATCGAGATGATTTTTTTTTTATAATAATGAAGCTTATATAAATTTCTACAAATCTAATTCAGGTTTTTATGAAATTCGAAAATTAAGTAGGTGAATAGCAGTAAAATGTTACAGTCTCCCGAAAAAAAGAGAATGATCACGGATAAATAATTCAACAGTCGTTTCTTTTTGCCAACCAACTCATAAATAAAACCTCTTTGGACTGTAGCATGTACACACGAAAGATTTATCACGGCCTGCCTATAAGCATTCACTCAAGTATTGTATAAAGTTTGTGGTGTGGGAGGGATGGGGTTACGGGTTCGTATCCCGTGCAAGACTTTGCGATGGGAATTACTGTGACATCATACGAGCATATTGCGCGCGCTCTTTACACTGAGCTAAGACAATTTATAGTTCATTGTATTGAGTACGTTAGCTGTTAAATGCCTTCATCACATATTTTATCCAGAGTTACTGTTTACATTATATAATTTCACGCGGCAAAGCCGCAGCTGGTCAGCTAGTTTATATATATATGTGTGTGTGTACGTATGTATATATATATATATATATATATGTGTGTATGTCTGTGTGTACGTATGTGTATATATATATATATATATATATATATATATATATATATATATATATATATATATATATATATGGTGAGAGGGAGCTAGGCAAAAGAGGTCAGGGGTATAGAACAGTATACATAAAAACATTAAGTGAAAACAATTTTCTTCTTCAAAAGATCATTAATAACAATTGATATAATTTTGCACCAGTTAGAAATTTACAAAATTTTTTATTTCACTATTTATTTTTTGGAATATGTAAATAAAAACTATAACAGTAATTAATTACTGTCAACACTATTTTCAGTATAAGTAAAAACTTGCATTAACGTATATGTCTAAAGCTATTATTATCTACTGGAAAAATTTAGTTTTTCAAAAGATATTGTGAATAAAAATACATACTTTTTACGACTTTCTAAAGATAATTACGAGTACTTAAACTGATCGCTTGCACTGCTCAAAATGACATTAAGTTGAAAACCACGTGAACAAGTCGCAGGTAATTGCTAGTAGATAATATTATACACTTCGCAGCAGAGGTCGCGGTGGCCGAATGGTCAGATCATTCGCCTATCACCAAGGCGATCCGGGTTCGATTCCCGGCGGTGTCAGTCCCCGGATTTTCGCATGTGGGAATCGTGCCGGACAATGCCGCTGGTCGGTGGGTCTGCTCCAGGATCTTCTGTTTCCTCAGCCCTAATATTCCGGTGCTACTCCATACCCACCTCATGTCACCCCTCACCATCGCTAAAGACCTCAATGTTGAGCTCTGAACAAAATCTCACACTCACACTCACTAATTAAGCAGCAGCCAATCCGACACGAAGTTTATGTCTAAGAGTGTTGCGCGGCTATAAGTCGAACAAGTGCGTTTGCGTAAAGGTACCGCTTTGTCGTCCTGATGTTTGCATCACTTCATCGTGAGCTGTTTCAAAACTAAAGTCGGGTATGCTGAATGACCTGCTGGAGGTAGGTATGCTTTCTGAGTCACGTGAACTGGTTTGTTCGATAACCAGCAATCCTGGAGTCTTGTTACATAAGACTCTTGAAAACTCCGTTCAGTTTACTTCTATATAGGCTGGTTCACCAAAAATTTTAATTTAATTTTGTTTAGTAATTTTTGTATTTGTACGAGATTTGGTTTGGTTTGTATACGTATATTGTAAATAATTTTTGTTGCAGCGAAAGTGTTTTAGCTCTCATAGGTTTTGCATAGTGTTATCTCAGAGTAGATTTGAATTTAAATGTTTTGTGCAAGAAAATAATACCAACTGCCCCACCATAATGGAATTATTCACTCTATTAACAGTGTAACATGTTACTTCATGGCCTGTATTAAACCGCGTTGATTTTTATTTTGTATTAAAAAAAAAATACTGGGTTTGAAATGTATAAATTACAAATTTTCATAATTTCTTTTAAAACTACAAAAATAATTCAAGGCTGTTTTCATACACGTCCAAGCGCAGTCCGTGACACACTTCTCCGGTGTAAATTACCTCTTTTCAGCAAGCCAGTAGGTTTTTCTTTCTAGTATATATAAAGCTGTTTTTATCCAAATTTGTAATTTGAGATATCATCGTACAAAAACTACGAAAGCTGAAACATTTTCATTAAAAAAATTAGCGTCAGTGTATGTCTACATAATAAACAATACCTCGCACGAATATAAAAATTATTAAATCTATTTAATACTTTGGGAGAGCCACCCCCTTAATACCTGAAACTGAAAATTTTCCCTACATAGTCTATCCTCGTGAGCTATTATAACAATACGAAGAATGTTCGCTTGGTTAAATTTTCTAATATTTAATATTTGGAAGTTCCTACAAGCCAAATTAATGAGAGTATTATAATAACATTACATTTAATCTGCCAAGCAAGTTATCCACTCTATCTTGAAACTCTGAGTTATCGCAGGAGAAGTCAACTGTTTGATAAGTGTCTTTACTTTTCCTTATCAGAGGTTCTTTTTCCTTATTGGCGTGTCTCTATTTGACAGGACTCATGATATCTCTGTTACGCCGTTACTGAATACTAATTCACCTTTAAATTAGTACACCGCCGTTGCTATGCATAATATTGTGGAACCTAAGACTCGTGACATTTTCCACTAACTCTAAATTTTAAAGTTATCGTAGAATATCGTACGAAAATTCACTTCAAAATAAAAGTTATAGCAATGGAATTAATAGAAGATTTTAACGGTAGTAAGTAATTTAATAACACGTATGGTTTTGGAATTGTTAAGTCATATGTTGACTTGCTTGCACACAGTGGAGGAAATCAGCACTCTTCCTATTTCATTCGTTCACGCAATCTTCGGCTTCCACATTCTGGACTTTTCGCGCTCCTTAAAAAAATCAAGTCTGATAGTTACTTTTGCGACAGAATCCGTGGTATGTGAGGTTCAAAATTTGTGTTGATGTAGCAAGTAAGTATTTTTGAGAAGTGAACCAGTGCATAAAATGGACAGATCTGAGAGTTCATCGGGTCGCAGTTGTAGGATGTGTATATATATATATATATAAACTAGCTTCCCGCTGAAGTGCCTTCGGTTCGATTCCGTTGGCGTCACCTGCACGCTACCACTGCCAGACTAGTAATTTCTGTAGTACTATGGTCCTAACTGCTAATACACACACAAGCCAAGAGAGTAGCTAGAGATAATGGGTAAATGTCACGAAATACGCCAGTTGTTGCCAAACAAACGTAGCATTCATACCTCACAGACTACAACTTGTGTGCCGTTTTTCAGGCACTTCCCAGCATTTGCGACATCAAGTGTCCGATATCAATTTGCTCGTATTAGAATCCCCTACACCCTACAGAGTGACAGAGAATTTTAAACGTTATTCGTTAATATCTTGTATAACATGAGCAAGTACCATTGACATAATGGCAGGAATCAACCAATAATAAAATTATGCTATTATTGAACTTGTATTACTAGAGAATTCGTTTCTCGACTCTTGAACGCTATTGGCTAGAAATATACCAGCACCACATGCAACTCAAGAATACTGTACAGTCACGGCTAAGCACCGCTTGTTTTGGAAAACGCCCACACTTTGCCGCTGAACTCTAAGGCTCCTTTAATGCATCCGATTTGTGTCGTAAGACAGTATACGGCCGAAAGTCGTACGTTTTATAAATACCTAGGAAGAAACTTTTCTTTTAATTTTGAAGCATGCAATCAATACGAAAAATATCTTCATTTCAGAAAAATGTCTTCCAAAGATGCGATCTCTGTAGAAGGCGATTTCCGTGATTCTGTGATTTTGGTAGACTATAAAATTTTTCTAAGTTCTTTTACAATGAAAGTACTTGTAACTTAATAAACAAATAATTATACAAGAAAAAATGTTACATATTTGCAAAAGTATGTAAAACTGCACAGAAATGCCTTGTAATTAAAAAAAAAAACTATTTCGTTATATACAAGGAAAACAAAGTTTACCTCTGTAACTGTATTTCCGAATGATTTTACAAAGAAAATCTTTTGTAGTTTTACAAGGATTTGTAAACGTGCAAAGAAAATTTTTGTAAATTTTACAAAAAAATTTTATAGTGAATATTTTCATTTCCAAAAATTTAAGGTCATGGTGAGATCCACTACGTATCAAAACTGAGTTATGCACATGCAAAGATAAAGTACAATTTAACTATCTAATAATATTAAAATCGTTACTTGTTATTAATTATGTTTTTAGATTAGCCTACTATAGTATAAGACAAATGAAAAACAAGCAATTACACAAAAAGTACATGGTGTGTGTTTAGGCCCTATATATGTATACAAATATGTGTAAATATATGTCAACTATATATATATATATATATATATATATATATATATATGGTATTGTAAGCTATGAGAGCGTGACATGCAATATAACCATTACTGTACTTTGCTGTCAATTGTGGCTATAGTGATTAATCTCTTACGTCGGAATGTACGGTATGGGATGTATGGGATTACGTTGTGTTCCTGCATTAAACTCTAATATTTAAAAAAAAAAAAATGTGGGTTGCCATTGTCTTTCCCCATGCTCTTCATTAAACTATTCTCTTACATTATTTAACTGCCGTATTATTAAATTAATGTTTGTATTGGGTAATCACAGAATACGTAAAGTAAACTGCTCGAGTATTCAGTTGTTTACAGACAGTGTTTCGTAAGAATTAGACTAAAAATATTACGCTTCACAAGATGAACGCCTATAAAAGTGTGGTTGCATCTCATTCACCGTGAAACAAATGGGCCTCAGTAATGTAGTTGTACAGCACCATTCACCTCCCACAACGGTGAATCGCGCTCGATGCCCAGTGGGGTCACTCCGGATTTACACATATGGAAAACTTGACGAACGGACGGGTCTTATCGGGGCATTCTTCCCTCCCGCCCCTTCATTCCACCGCTGATACTTAATCATGTAACACTATTCTCACGAGTGCTGTTTAGTTAATATTTTACGTTTGCTTGGTGTGTCATGTACGTAATGGTGTTTAAGGGTGGTTCACTTTAAAGTGAACTCTTCTCGACACTTACAACAATTAAAAGAAAATTATTTATTGGAGCTACAGAAGTAAACTTCTGCGATTCGTAAAATATTTACACTATCTTTTAGTTACATGGACGTTTTCGTGTTAAAAATAGTAAAGATGTAGGCATAATGACTGACAGAATATTGTACGCAGTACTAGGGTTAATTCTACTACAGGTTAGAAAGATCACTGTTATAAGTTTGACACAGGGAAAATTTCTGCCACTTGAGCGCTGGTGTCGCTAGTGCTCCTAACTGACCAATCACAGAGCTTTCCTTAATTTTAAGTTATATTAAGTTGATAATTTAATACGCGTTATTGGTTTCCTTTCACTTTAAAATTAAATTAAATTACTAATATAATTTCCAACTTTATTTAAATTAAATTTTGCTACAGTTTCGTATTTATCTGGTCTCTCAGCGATTGAAGTGAAACTAGTGGCAGAAATTTTCCCTGTGCCAAGCTCTCCCATAAGAAAATATATTTTCTTTCTAACCTGTAGTAGAATTAACCTTAGTTGTAGGCTACTCAGTTCACCCTGAACAGCTTATATCAAGAAGCATAAATGATATGAAGAAGTTGTAGGAACGATGTGCACTAAAAATAATCTTTCCGGCTGTATAGACTATATGTATACTAACAGGGAGTCAGGCAACGTCAGCATAGCACCCAGTATTAGAAATACAGTGTTGTATATATAGTACAAGTTCCGTGCTAAACTTGGGATTAACTTCTTCGTACACTGTTGCTAGGGCCACGAAAATTTCGCTAAGATAATTTTGCCCCAGTTTGTTTCAGTAGCTCCCTGCACATCTGCAGTTCTGCTTCATGGTTGTTGGCAGCAAAGATGTTAGAAGGGTCCAGATGGAGCATGTCACCGGGAATTGAAACCAAACAAACGCTTGACGTGGCTGGTATCAATATGGCCAACTAATTAAAAAATTGAGGGAATAATAGTTATGAGGTAGTAGTATGAAATAGCCGGTCCGGGGACAGCGGCTGGCGGCTGTGGGTGTGTGGGTGACCTTGACCTTGACCTTTGACCCCGTGACCTTGACCTTTGACCCCTGTAACCCGACACCCCGATGCCATCTTGTTTCCGGCCGCCATCTTGTTTCCGGCCGCCATCTTGTTTCCGACCGCCATCTTTAATGACGTCAATTT